>PVIY010008141.1:52785-72034 GCA_004026745.1 Myrmecophaga tridactyla | reverse complement strand
TCCCTGGCATGATTTTCTTCAGAAGGCCATCATCACTGCCCATACTTCTGACCTGGCTCCAGCTCCAGCTCCAGCTCCAGGAACCCAAAGTGGTACCACACCACCTCCATACTTGGCCCTCGGTACCAGGGAGACCACCCAGGACACTGTCACTTCTTCGGATCCTAACCGAGAATAGCAATTTAAAACAGGTTGCAGGTGGGGGGGTGGGGGGTGGGCAAGGGTAGCTCTGTGGTAGAATTCTCGTCTGGCAAGTGGGAGGCTCAGGTTCAATTCCTGGAGCCTGCTCATTCCAAATATATATATTTAAAAAAAAGAAAACCCTTCCTTTTGAGCGGTGCAGCAGTGGCTCAGTGGCAGAATTCTCACCTGCCATGCCAGAGACCCGGGATTGATTCCTGGAGCCTACCCATGCCAAAACAAAACAAAACAGGTTGCAATCCTTCTGATTTGGGGCTTCAGATCTGGAGGTTATCTGCATATATCCACCAATCCGACCGTGCTCATGCCTGCTTCACTTGCCTCCCAAAGTCTGTGTGGAGATCGAACATGCATTAATAAGGGCAACTATATATTAACATTTGGGGCTGTAGATACTCCCCAACCTGTTGTGTTGACTAGAAGTTGAAGGTTTCAAATGATTTCTTCTTGTCAATGATAATTGTTCAACCTCTGAAGAGCTATTTCCCTCTACTAAGTGAGTAAATTGGGGGGGGGGCGGGAAGTAAGTTTGTTAGATTTTTGTTCCTGGATCCATTCATTCTGAAAATGTAGACTCCTCATTTCTTTACCTAAAATATAATCATTATAACTAATTGGTGTGGGTTTCTTAGATAAAACCGTCACTGAAAATAAAAATGAACCTTGAACATTAAAGGGAATAGAGATGATTATACAGAAGACAGATTTTAGAGACATCGATTATTTTGCAAACTAAAAGTATGTTATTTCTCTGGAAAAAATATAGATATGCAAGAGAGGTTAAAATAACTTTTAAGTGAAATCAGTGCATGAAGGATTTCTAAGACATAAAGCACCTTTTCTTTTGTACTCATACCAAGTAATTTCTTAGTGGTGGTGCAGGGAACAGATGTTTGACATCTTTTTCATTCATTAACTCATGTTTTATTGTCAGAGCAGTTATTTATCTAGTGCCTGTTAAATACAGGGCATAGTCATCATAAATACAGGGCATTTAGTACCTACTATGTGTCAAGGTCAGTTTACCTCCTTCAAGAGCACTACTGATCATCACCAGATCAGTAGGAGGAGGTTGGTTCTTTGGCATATGTCAAGTTGGTCCCCTCTGAGTAGGACTTTCCTGGTTTGGGTCAAATCCAAATTCTATTATTTATATGAATCACTACTGAAACCTAGAGATGCCACCGCACCTTTTTCCACATTTGATAAAAACCAAGCCTTTTCTTCCCACCCACCCCAACACTGGATAAAATGATGGTGTCACACACACGGAACAGAACACTCCTTTGGTTGCTTCAGTATTCTTTTTTTGGCCTCATTTTCCTCCCTCTCTACTGAGCTTTTGAATCCAAATTTAGTGACAGTGACTAAGAAATTGCCGGGATGTGACAGAGCTTTCAGTTCATTGAGTCCTTCCTTGCCACTTTCCAGTAGTTCTAACAATCGCCAAGTTCCCTCTCCCCCAGTGTTGTAGGTACCACATTTTATTCTTAATAAACCAGGTTTATTAAAATATGAAATCATCCACACAAGACCTTTCCATGACAATGACAGCCTCCTTCCACATAGAGCAGATTTTATGACATGGTCTTAAGGAGATTCACCGGGGACATTTTACTGGTTGAACAGTCAGACATTTTACTGGGTGATACTTCTGAGTCCTGACATTTACAATGTTTACATCCGAATCTCTGAAATGCAAATTCTATAAACAATAACCAAGTGGTCTGCTGTGTGCAATACAGAATGACCAATCCTTTATTCTGTATTTATTCTGTAAGAGCAGGAGGATTCAGAGATGAGTAAGACATGTTCCCTGCCATCCAGAGCCAATCCCCTGTGTCACCGGGCTGTGCTAGAGATGGAGATAGAGTTTATGGGAGCAAAAGGTATTGGCATAATGAGTTCTGACTGGGAGAGGTCATATATGATTCATCACTGGGAGAGGCAGTGATATTTGAACTAGACCCTGAGAGATGGAAGGAAAGCCAGTAGGTAGAGATGCATAAATGGCATTCTCAACAGAGGAAATGAATGACATCCATAAAGGCACAAAGGTGCACAGGGTTCTGTGGTGGAGAATGAGACTGGAAGGCCTGGTAGTGAATGAGTTGTAGAGACTTTTAAATGCCACATGGAGTTGCTTGGCATTTCCGCTGTAGGCAAAGTGAAACCATCAAACATTCCTGAGCAGGGAAATTTTGCTTTAGGAAAGAAAGCTTGCTCGAAGAAGGGGAGAGACCCATTAGAAAGTTATTATAGACATCCAGCAAAGAGGTAATATGGGTGCAAATTAGAGCAGTGACAATGGGAATGGAAGGTGAAGGTCATAGATCCTGGACAGGAGTACCGATGAACTTGAAGTTCCTTGGACGTTTTTAAGATTTATAGGAATCAGGCATGTACCCAAATGAGCAAGGAACCGAATGACCAGGGAGTCTTGAGGGGGAGGGATTTGATAAAGGAAAAAAAAAGACTCAGCTAAAACCATCACCCACTTTGTGAATCCCTTCCCAGTTCCCTGGTCAGATTTAAGTCTGGCTTTCTCTGTTGTGCCTGATTCCTACAAATCCAAGTAAGCTTTCCAAAGCCACATCTTATTTATCTATGAATTTTTGGCCCCACCCAAGCTCCATAATGGATCCTCAGAAAATGTGCGTTGAATGAATGAACGACTGCTGCTGCTATCACACATGACATTCAAAACAGCCCCCCTTCCCGAGGGACCTACCTTGGAGCACACTCTGCTCCCGTCTCATTTTGTAATCACCCCTGCTTTGTTTATGAGGCTATATACTATCACCCGCCTTCATATACATTTTTCACCAGGTTGATTTGCAAATGGTTTCTGAGTCTTTATGGAACTTGAGTCCACCCACCAAAGAAGATTTTTTTTTCTGGAACAATTTATTTAATCCCCCAAAGAATTTCAGGAATGTTCTCTACAGTGGTGTTTATACTAGAGGAAATGTGGAGATTTGGAGTCAAATTTCTTTGTAGGCATATCTTGGCTTCCCCTAAGTCTAAATTTCTACAAAGAGGAGTTTCAGAGTGCAGAGATAGAACACTTTGTTTCCTACCAGGTGATTGTTGCCTTAGAAGTACATGGCTTCTTCAGTAAGTTGAATTAGTGTGAATCCTCCGAAGATCTTTCACATATGACCATAATTGGCTGAAATAGCCCCAAAAGATGACTCCAATTCATGTAATCCGGAGGCAAGAGGGGGAATCAAGCAGATTACTGTGGGAAGCAGAAGAAAAGGAAAGAAAATTGCCCGAGTGCTTAACTCTTTCTTTTCAGAGAAAAGCCACCTCTCTTGAGGCAGCTGTCCCTCTTTGCTGAAGCGACTCTTCTGAGGCAGTTGCTCAGATAGCTAGCGCTCATTTCTTAGAATTGTGGCTAATATGGAAATGAAGGAAGGTAAGAGCATTAAGAAATTGTTCAGAAAAGACAGTGTTCCCAGAAAGGTTTCTACATTTTTTCCAGTGTTGGTTTTTTGTAAGCATCATTTTCAGGATACCATCAAAGTTTCTCCTGGAGAAAAAATGTAGAAACCTTTCTGTCACCAGCAGCCCACTTAGCATTTTTCTCATTCTCTGCCACTTCACGTGGAAGTGGCTATTCTATAAATTATTTACAGATTAAAATCCGCCATTCATTTCATTTGGTTTAGAAATGATCATTTTTAATGGCTGTTTGTTGCACACACAAAAAAAGAAACTGAAAAAGGAGGATTGTTTTTGTTTTTATGCTTTTCCAAAACAGTCTGTTGGGTCCACAGCCCTTTGTTTGTAAAGAAAACATAGCCAAGTGTGTGGCAGAAAATCACATCCCAGGGTTCAAAGTCCCCTGGGCTGTTTCCTCTTGTCTGCATGTTGAATTACTGTAAATTCCTTGCTTCTATATTGATTTGTTTGTAAATGTGACTGTAAGGCAAGGATGGGGTCGGGGGGTGGGGGATTTTTTTTTTTTACTTTCCTTTTTTAAGTCAAGGTCCAGTGATCTAAAAAAAATCAATTTGTTTTACCTAAAAGTGAAAAGTAGCTTTTCTTTCTAGCATCTCTTTAGAAATAGGGGCAACCACATGGTAATACAGTTTTTAGCATCATGCAATTGACAACCATAGTATATAGTAACTCCAGAACCCATGAAAATTAAGTAGAAGGACCAAATGTGTCTCATATTTAATCCTGAAGGGAACAAAGCTCTATGTGACAGCTTCCTGCTGGTCTTTTCAATCTTTAGCTCGTGTCTGTGCCCAATATGTCACACTTACAAGGCTGGTTCTGATTTCTCCATCACTTTATTACAAAAAGAGCTAATCATTGATTCCAAGCACTTTCACTTAGGGCTCTTTCCCTAATGCATCATCCGAAATGTTAAATGTCGTCTTTTGGTTTCCGATGATAATAATTTATACTTTTAAAACAGAGCACTGGTCATACAGGCTTGAACTTCCTGGAGGGCAATACTAGATGGTTCTCTGTGAAATCTGCAGCTGTAGATATTGCACTTTTGTTTGTTCATTTTTGCTGTCGTTGTTGTTGCAGGAACATTTCACACCTGAGTGCAAATTCAAAGAATCGGTGTTTGAAAATTATTATGTGACATATTCATCGATGATATACCGGCAGCAGCAGTCAGGAAGAGGGTGGTATCTGGGGCTGAACAAAGAAGGAGAGATCATGAAAGGCAACCACGTGAAGAAGAACAAGCCCGCAGCCCACTTTCTGCCCAAACCACTGAAAGGTAAACTTGATGTTATAGGAGTGGTGGATTGCATAAATATTGGCACAAAGGTGTCATTTAAATTAGTCCTTTATTACTCTTGTGGAAGTGGGGCATAATTCTTCTGCACTAAGGCATTTAGACAAAAAAAATTATATGTGATATACATTTATAACCCTCAGAAGCATGAAGGCATCTAATCCCCTGAGTCTCATTTTTCCACTTACTTATTTGCAAGCAGCTTAATTGCTAACTGAGCACAGCCAAGAAACCCAAAGTATACCAAAATGTTCCCTGGGCAGAAATGTCGATGCTAAAATGTATGCACACTTAACACTTCTTAGAAACCTCCTTGGGCCCTCACTAAAGACCCATCAATATTGTCCCAACAATTTTCACTCATCACTTTGTTTTCCAGTCATTATTAGCAGGTTAATAGCAAATTAGAGAATGGATAGAGGCTAGGAACAGGCTGCAGAAGAAAAGCGATATTAGAAGCAGTGGGACATGGTAGAGAAGGGACATATACTTCAGGCAAAGCAGAGCAATAACTCAGAGAGGCCTGCCATTAGAATGGGGGGAGTTAGCGTAGGGACAGACTGCCCAGTGCAAATTGGCATAGCACTGTTCCTTCTGACACATTCTCTGGAGCCAGAGTACTTGGATTAGAATCCCAGCTTGATCCCTCATTAAATGGATGGTCTTAGTCAGATGATTTAATCCATGTGTGCCTCACATTCCACATCTGGAAAATGGGCATAAGGTGCACTACACCAAAGGATTGTTGTGTGAATTAAATGAGGTGGTACATGTAAAGCACCTAGAAAAATATCTAGCATTCCATAAATATAAGCTAGTACTATTATTTACAGCACAACCATAGTTAGAGTTACTATTTAATAAGCCAAGAATTGCGCTACTACTTACACCCTTTGAGAGTTTCATTTTATAATATGATAAAAATCAGTTCTTAAAATTTTAATATTTGGCTTGCACAGTAGACTGTAGTTCATGTTTAAACTTCTAAGAGCTTTATTAAAAGCATTTTTCATTAATTCTCTCATATAGAACCATCCGTGATAGATATTAGTCACTGAAATTCTTTACGCATTACTGCACCAAGACAAGATTTTGTTTAATCTGATCCAGTCTACTCTGCGCTGAGTCCTTGAAAGCAGCATTTTTAGCGTTTGTTTAAAGTGTGGAAGTCTAATGATTCAGTAGAGTTCTGCAAAGAAATAGAACCAAAAAGAAGATACCCGCATGAATACAGACCTGGCACCATGGGATCAACAATTTCATCCTGACCAAATGGGGGAAAAGAAGTGTAACTAATAAAGTAACAGTGGCAGAGAGAGTTCAAATAGAGTCAAGAGGCTACTCTGGAGGTTGCTGTTATACAAGCTTCAGGTAGACTTTGCCACCTATCATAACCTGCCAACCCCCAACCAGGGCCATTCCAGCCAATCCTAAAGAACACTCAGGGCAATATATAAGATTCCACAAGGGTTCCAGGCACTAGAGTAACTTTCCAGAAACCTACAACCTCCAGGTGGGTTCCTGGTCCAGATAAGTCCTGAAACCTAGCCCAGCCTCTCCAGAATATCAGATAGTTCCATCTCCCTACCCCATATTAGTGACAGACCCTTCCAATATCAAAAATTTAGAATTGCCATAGCCCAAACAACCCCAATGAGAGATATGGAAAGATCAAAGGTGATGGTGGAATTATACATAGAAGATAGGACTTAACAAATGAATATGAATGCTGAATCATTAAATTGATATCTGTTTTAGTCTCCAGTATTTTAGAGCAGCTAGAAGTAAAAACCTAAAATTGTGAAATTGTAACCCATGTCAAAGTCTAGAATATGTTCTACAACTAATTGTGGTGCTGTGCTTGGAAATTTATAGCTTTTTGTACATATGTTATTGTTCACAAAAAAGAAGGAAAAAAGTCAATTGTGATGATAAAAAAGTATTTAAGCCCACTAGCCTCCTATATTCTGGAGCAGCTAGAAGGAAAAATATAAGAGGATCATATGGTAGCCCATGACAACCTCTGGGATCTATCCTGTAACTACTTGTTGAAAATCTATCCTATAACTACTTGTTGAAAGCTATTGCTTTTTTATTTCTTTGCTTTGTATATATGTCATACTATACAATAAAATTTTTTTTTAAATTGGAGATACTCACATACACACGTGCACACATACAAACATGCACACATGTACACCTGTATGCATATATACACACATATACATATATATGTATGTGTATGTATATAGAATTTATTTTAAGGAATTCATCTCATACAATTGTGGCAGCTAACAAGTATGAAATCCATAGGACAGGCTGGCAGGATGGAAACTCAGACAGGAGTAGATATGATCTTGAGGCAGAGTATCTTCTTCAGGAAACCTCAGTTTTTGCTCTTAAGTCCTTTAACTGATTGGATGAGGCCCACCCATATTTATTTGGTCCATCTTCTTTACTTAAAGTCAATTGGTGGTAAATGCTAATATTATCTACAAAATACTTTCACAGCAACATCTAGACTAGGGTTTGGCCAAACGACTGGGCACAATCGCTTAGCCAAGGTGAGCCATAAAATAAACCATCCCACCGAATAACCCAGTGTGGTGAACCCATTCAACATTCTTCTGCATTGTTGTTCTGTGCTTTTCAGTGGCCATGTACAAGGAGCCGTCGCTGCACGATCTCACGGAGTTCTCCAGATCTGGAAGCGGGACCCCCACCAAGAGCAGAAGTGTCTCCGGCGTGCTGAACGGGGGCAAATCCATGAGCCACAATGAATCAACGTAGCCAGTGAGGGCAAAACAAGGGCTCTTGTAACAGAACCTTACCTCCAGGTGCTGTTGAATTCTTCTAGCAGTCCTTCACCCAAAAGTTCAAATTTGTCAGTAACGTTTACCAAACAAAACAGGCAGACATCATTATACAATCTGCCACTAGACGTTCTTATCATCTGTACTAAAGCCCCATAATTTAGATTGAGCTTGTGCAAAAGAATGCCAAGCGTTAATGGTGAACTAAATCTGGGAGAAGGACTGTCCAATTTTCTCATGAGCTCACCTATCCTTGGGGAATGACAAACCCAAAACATTTCGCAGCACTAATGCTGATAAAAATTTGCTCTCCAACCAAGAAAATTTAAAAGACCATAATTGCTCTTCAGAAACAAAAACAAACAAACAAAAAAACACAAAGCAAAATTTAACTGCTTAAATGTTTTGTAGGGGCAAATGAAATTACGTGAACTGTGTTGTTTTCCTGGCTTAATGTTTTCTATCTACGCTTGATTCAAGTGTATTCTTTACTTTGGTATAGTGCAACTTTATGATTTCTGAAATTCAATGGTTCTATTGATTTTGTGTCAGTTAATCCGAATCAACCAAAATTCAGGGTTGAATCTGAATTGGCATCTCAGGCTCAAGGTAACAGTGTACTTGTGATTTTACCAGTTTTCTTTTTATTTTATTTTGTTTTTTTAGATTTGAAGTATTCTGGTCCACTTCTTGTGCTGTAGTTTGTGCGTAGATACTGAGTTGTATTGTCAACCCCAGTCAGTAAAAATAACTTAAAAATGAGTATCCTCAAGTGTAGATTTCTCTCAATTCCATTTGTGTATCATGTTTAACTATTGACGTGGCTTCTTGTGTAAAGACAGGAACTGTGGAACTGTGATGTTGTCATTTGTGTTGTTCACTGAGAAATGTCTTATCTGTATATGTTTGAGTCCTCCTGTCATTGTATTTGGCACGTGAATATTGTGTACAAGGAAATGTTAAGACTGGTTCCCCCTAAACAACCTATACTTATACTTGCTATTGGAAAAGTGTTTAAGACTTAGCTAGGTTTCCATTTAGATCTTCATATCTGTTGCATGGAAGAAAGTTGGAATCTTGGCATAGAGTTGCATGATATGTAAGATTTTGTGCATTAATAATTGTTAAAATCTGTGTTCCAAAAATGGACATAGCATGTACAGGCAGTTTTCTGTCCTGTGCACAAAAAAGTAAAAAAAAAAATTGTTTAATATTTGTTGTTGTATACCCAAATACGCACCGAATAAACTCTTTATATTCATTCAAAGAAAAATCCTTCTACATGTATTTACTGAGCATCTGTTATGTGCCATTGATTGCAGCAGAAGCTGGAGCTAAACACTGAATTTTATAAAGATAAGGTCTGTACCCTGAGATCATCTGCAACCTCTGGATTCATATTAACACGGACACCCTTTAAACTGTGTTTCTTGTACTAGTTATTTTACTTGGACTTCAAATTGGAACAGAGGAGTTCTCCTTCCCACTCAGTGATCAGATTGTCCAGATGGGGCCTATGTTTTCATTTTCTCTCTGCAATTCCCAGCGTTATTTCCCCTCTCTGTTCCCCAGTCCTCTCCTTTAGTAGAGTGAAGTCAGGACTAAAGAATATCTAGAGTCCTTTCCACCTCTGAGAGCTAAAGGAAAATATCTACTTTGTAAAAAATATTGTTGTCTTTTCACTAGCTCCCCCGAAGCTGCCGTTGTCTGACAGTAGAGCCTTGAGAAACAGTCACTATATGGAAGGAAGAGTGGAGGGAGTGGTAAAACATTATTGACCAGTATTTTGAGGGGCATCCATAAAGACAGGCTTCAGGGTCCCAACCCATATGCCTTTGTGAGGAGAGGAGGCTACCCATCCCTAAGATGTTTAGGCCCGATTCCACATGAGCTCTAACTCAGCCCAACCCAGGCATAAATCTTCATCCTGCCTAACTTCTGAAGTGCTCCTTGATGAAACTAGCTCAGACTCAGGCCAGGAGCTTTGGCGCCATGTTTTAAATACCAGTGGGCTCTCGCTCAACCTCCCTCCCCCAGTATTAAGTCCTAACTAATTTTCACTCAGTTGGGGAATGGTAGTGCATTATCTCACTCTTGCTCCAAGGACTTAAGGACTTAGTTAATGAATATTTTCTTTACTACTCTTGCTTTTTCAATATTCAAGGATAGCTTAGGTCTACAGGGACTAAACAAATCGGCACGTTGCTATCTCAGGGAAGCCTGGCATAAATAAGAGGTAAAATACCCGGGAAAAATCCTTTACTCCCAGTATTTCCTTGAGCTGCCTCAAATTGTTTTTTCTTTAAGAGCAGGTGGTGTTTAAATAAATCCATCTGTAACTAGCCCTCAAAGAACTTTCCCTACAACTGATGATGCCAACATGTTCATATATTGTCATTTTATACACACACACACTTCAGCAGCATTTCTCATGACATAAAATATTAGTCCTGCCACATGCTCGATGAAAGATAAAAAAAGGTTTTGTAGGCAAATCGTTTTGGGAAACACTGCAAAAACTGGCACACATCAGAGTCTCTTGAAGGGCTATTAAGACTCAGCTTCCTGGACCCCCACTAGAATTTCTGATTGAGTAGGTCTGGGGTGGGGGTTAAGACTGCATATCTAACAAGTTTCCAGATGAGGCTACTGATCCTGGTGAACTGCACTTTGAGGACCATTGGTGTAAGCTATTTCCCTCTTGCAGATTTAAAATATGCATTAGTACATTATATTCTAAAAAGCCCCATGTTAAAGAAGCCTGCTTAATTTTGACAAGTGCTGGGATAAACAAACTTACACGGCTATGAAGCCATATTTTCACAGATGACTATTAACACTGCAGCAGAAGGGTGGTCCTTAAAGTGCTTCAGGAGCCCCTGGGTTTCCTGATTTCTTCTGCTTCAGTGGTGTTTGGTTGGACCTCAGCACCTGCCGAATGAGATGCCCACCACAGTTTGAGAACCACTGGCTATTTGGCATAGCACCGATCTCATGTTGCCATCACTCTTGGTGAATAAATACCTAATATCTTGCATGGTGTTCTAGTTTGCAAGCTGCCAGAATGTGATATACCAAAAACAGAACAGCTTTTAAAAAGGGGAATTTATTAAGTTGTAAGTCCACAGTTCTAAGGTCGTGAAAATGTCCCAACTAAAGCAAAGCTGTAGAAATGTCCAATCTAAGGCATCCAAGGAAAGATACCTTGGTTCAAGAAGGCCGATGATGTTGAGGTTTTCTTTCTCAGCTGGGAGGGCACATGGGTATGTCTGCTAGCTTTCTCTTCCAGCTTCTTGTTTCATGAAGCTGCCCTGGGGGCGTTTTACTTCATCTCCAAAGGTCTCTGGCTGTGCTGGCTCTGTGGCTCTTTCCAAAATGGTTCCCTCTTAAAGGGCTCCAGTAAGCAACCCTACCTTGAATGGGAGGAGACCCATGTCCATGGAAACCGTCTAATCAAAAGTTACCACCGACAATTGGGTGGGTCACATCTCCATGGATAATTAAAAAACTCCCAACCAGCAACACTGAATGAGGATTAAAGGATATGACTCTTCTGGGGTGCACCACAGATTCAAACTGGCACACAGAGTGTTGAGCCTAGGGTGGAATGTGGCAAAGAAACAGGCTTCTTGCAATTTAAGTGGAACAAATGTCAGTTTTTTGGTTTGTTCCTGTTCAGGCATGGGGGAGCACATACTCATTGCCATGGAATCCTTAAAGGGGCCACAGGGCAGTTTGCGATGAGAAGTGCTCTGTGACACCCCACTTGAACCCCTCCCCCTTTGCACATTGTCCCAGACCTCAGCCAGTGAAGCCCACTCAAGAATTTGTCAAAGACTTCCATAGATGTTTTCAACATTTCTGAGCATCCACTGCCCAAGCAAACACGGGGTGGGGAATGAATATCTTATGGGATCATCTCTCCATCTGCGCTAGCTGATTATAACTGTCCTGTGGCTAAAGGGTGGTACAATCAGAATTGATGACCATTTTGTATAAATTTCATCCAAATGTACTTCATGTAACTGAACTGTGTCATTCTTGGGTTAAATGGAAATGCACCCTTGCTGGCAGACTCTTTACCATCCATATTTCTACATTTTATATATAATCTAGGCATTTTCTATCATGCTTCTCAAAATTCCCCCTGCCTTTACCCATTATCCACCTCCAAAGCCACTTCTGCACTTTTAGGTATTTGTTACAGCTGAATCTACAATTCTGTTACCCAGATTTGTACAGGACTATGGCAGTGGCGTACAGATGACTGTCCAATCCCAAAACCAAGAGGTGAACGGGAGCCAAGGCAGGCTACTAGTGCCCTTACTTCTTAACCATATTTGCAATGACAACTTTTCATACTTTGCATCACTCCATGTGCAAAGACATAGTCCCATGGTGTGGCTGGATGCACTTATTTTAGCTATCCTGAAATGAAAACATCCAGCCGCCATCCTAGCTCATTCTATCACCTATGGTTTTCCCTCTCCCCTTAAGGATTGGGAATACTATAAACCATAGTACACTCAACAGGGTATGTCTAATTCTGGGCTGCTTTTTAGCAGCAGGAGAAATAAAAGAGAAAAATCTAAACCTAGAAGAAACCGCTTTTGGGAGTTATTCTTTCATGAACCATCACACCTTGAGGACCCCTTTTATCTCCAAACATCATGCTGCTTTGTAAAGTTCGGTTTGAACTTGTTGCACAGAGAACAATAATCTATTCCGAAAGAATCGGCCCTTTTGCTGCTATCACATTAGTACTAGTGTCTGGTTTTTTTTTCACCACATTTACCCCAATAAAGAATGCAGAAAAGTACATGGCATCATTTTGGAGTGTTCCAAATTCTGCATGGGCATTCCTGAAAAGGTTTGCAACAGCTGAAGATCCATCAACACGCAGGAAATCTTTCTGGAACACAGAGCATGGATGGTTTCCAGTTTTAGAAGGCAAACGAATTAACCAAATCTCATTCCAATTTCTAGTTTTTATTCATTTTCACTTCTGTCTCCCTTTCATACATACACACACTTGAACACTTCATACGCACGCATGCACATACTTGCAGGTGTCTCCTAACAGGGATATTATCTGGATGACCATATGTCTATTCCAGAGGAAGGCTTGGCCAGCCAAGTACAGAAGCTGAAGCTCTCTGGCTTCTTTATCTGTTGTGCTGGCTATGACACTTCTATATGCTAAGGGATATTGCCCAGAATAGTCACCACAACACGTTAGTATATCCGCACTTTTTTTTAAACTGTAAATAATTGTGCACCCTCTTAAAAGGATTTGTTTTCAACTCTGGGTAAAGTTAACAATTAGAGCAAGAGAAATGCATGAGGGCGGTGACTTAATAAAACCTCAGCTCCTTTGAGTCAATCACTCAGCTGGTTGGCACGGTGGGTATTTATTACCTTATAAACTGTCAGTGCTGCACAGCACATAACCGAGGCCTGGATAAAGCAGTCACACAAAGACAAATTGAGACTGAGTCAAACTTGCAGAAAAAAAGAGATTCTGGGGTTTAACAGAAAGAGAGATTCTGGGGTTTAACAGCAGTGACATTTTCTTTCCTTACTGGGATTAACAAAGTGGAACTCCAATTGGAAATACCTATTCCATTTTCAGGTCTTCACATGTGTAAACCTCTCAGTCATTGATACCCTTGTGTACACTGGATGATTACAGTCTGGGTGTTCTTTGCTTCCAAAAAAAAAAAAAAACCCTGAAAAACCAGAAAATTATTTCTCAAAGGCTGACTACAGCACAGTTGTCCCTTCAACATAAAGAACTATATTAGCTTGAAGAGGGATTGGGTTTCATAGATCTTAGAGATTTTTCAAAATACCACCATTATATTTACTATCATCTTGAGAGCGCATGATACACAAAACACTGGTCTGTGGTGTGTGTGTGTGTATTGTTGTTGTTGTTGTTTTGAGGGTCACGACACTAAATAAAAAAGTCCTGCTATCTATCTTGGGCCTTCTAAAAAATTTCAGTCTAGTGGCATATATAGACATGTAGCCATCAAACTTTGTCAATCAGATTATGATAGTTGCTATAATACAATCCACATTGTGCTAGGAGAACGCAGTGGAGGAAACCATTCTATTTGATGAAATTGATATAGTTTCATGGAGGAATTAATTTTTTAGTTGGGTCTTAAAAGATGAGAAGGAATTCAACAGCCGGAAGGGTGGTGCGGAAGATTCCAGGCCAAAGCACAGTATAAGCCAAGGCACAGAGGCATGAATGAAATAGCATCAGGTGTCCAGAACGTATTAATTCACCTGGTGTGGCTGGACAATTGGAGCCAGGCCCCAGGTAAGCAATGGAGTTTGGGGTAAGAGTTATTGCCCCATAACAGCACATTCCATTATGTCTCACTTCCTGAAATTATTTTCAGAAGATGAAAGCCAAAGGAAATGGTCTATGAGCAAAACACTCTTTACAGCCTTGCTTTTTAGGCTGGAGTGGACTGACCTTATTACTTCCCCCCTTCTCTTCTATTTAACAGTCTGTTCTCTTTCCTTGTCCTAAAAACAATTCGCCAAGCAGTATGGGTTGTTTTACCAGTAGAATCATATAGAAAAAGAAAATAACATCAACAAAATGATGATGAGAACGTCCTTCTAACAAAATCTTTCCATCTAAAATGCGCATTTTTACTATTTTTCCCTTAGAGTAAAATTTATTTCGGAATATTGGGGGTTCCAAGATAATTTGGAGTAGTCTCCTTCTCTCCCTCACCAACTCCCTCTCTTTTTTCTCTCTCAGACACCCAACCCACCCCCACACATACATCTTGTTCTCATTCTATTCCCGTGCAGATCCTTGGCACTCTTGCAGCACAACTTATCAAAATAATAAAATTTATAGTCACAATTTAATTCAACTTGGTCCCCATCACTCCCCATCCTCCAAGCTGAGCAATGGAAATTTGCTGATCATACTGACTGCCACACATTTTCCCCAGAGTTGAAAGAGTTGTGCAAACCATTTCGTTCGTTACATCTTTTTACCCATATCAAGCCACCTATCCATGCTCTGATCGAGCTATCAAATCATTTTATTTGCATTTCAAAGTAAATTACAGACGTGGGTACACTTCACTTTTGGATTCTTCAGTGTGCATACCAGTGGTCAGAGTTCAATATTTTTATAGTTCCTTTTCTGAGGGGATAAAATTTACATACCGCGCATTGTACTAATAAGTGTATCAGTTTATTAGTGTTGACACATGCATACACCAGGTAACTCGAAGCTCTATCAAGATATAGAGCATTTCCATCACCAGAGAAGTCTTCCTTGTACTCCTTCCCAGCCAATCCCCCTCCCTTACTCCCCAAAGGCAACAACTACTCTGTTTTTTTTTTCTTCACCCTAGATTACTTATGTCTGTTCTAGAATCTCATACAACTGTAATCATACCATATGCGTTTCTCATTTTTAAAACTTCTCTCACTCAGGAAAATGTTTGAGATGTGTCCATGTTGTAGCATCAGAGCTCCATTTCTTTTTATGGCTGAATAGTATTCCACAGTATGCCTATACCACAATTTGTTTACCCATTTTTTCAGTTGGTGGATACCTGAACTGTCACCAGTTTGGCCTGTTTTAGTGACAGTTGCTATGAGTAGGCATATGAAAGCCTTTTGCAGAAATATGCTGTTATTTTTCTCAGGTAAGCAACCAGGGGTGGAAGTTCTAGTTCCTAAGGCAGGTGTATGGTTCTTTTTACAAGCCTGTCAGAACTTTTGCCAAAGCGTTTGTACCATTTTAGACTCCAACCAGCAGAATATAAGTGTCCAAGTTGCTTTAAATCTTTGTTTAAATTTGGTGTATCCAATATTTTTAATTTTACCCATTCTGGTGGGTGTGTGGTGGTATCACCTTGTGCTTTTAATCTGCATTTTCTTGATGAGCAATGATGTCAAGTGCTTTTTCCTGTGCTTAATGGCCATTTACATATCTTCTTTTGTGAAGCATCTGTTTCACTGTTTTGCCTGTTTATATTGTACTATCTTTTTATTATTAACTTGCAGGGATTCTTTATATCTCCTAGATACTCAGTCGTTTTTCAGATACATGCTTCGGGAATAGTTTTTCCCAGTTGATGACCTGGGTATTGATTTTCTTAATGGTGTCTTTTAATGAGCATAATTTTTAATTTCAATAATATCTAATTTGTAAATTATTTACTTCTATGATTATTGCTTTTTTGTCCTAAACTTAGCTTTTATGTTCATATCTATGATCTATCTCAAAATAATTTTGTGTGTAATGAAAGGTACAAGTAGAGGTTAATGTTTTTACATATATGGATATCCAGCTTTTCTAGCCTCATTGGTTGAAAAGATTTTTCTTTCCACATTGGATTGGCTTTGTAAAAAAGAAATCAAATTACAATGTAACTTTGAGTCTATTTCTGGATTCTCAGTTCTATTACAGTGGTCTATTTACTGACTCTTATGCCAGTACAACACTGTGTATATTACCTTAAATTGGAGTAAGTTTTGAAGATGGGTAATTAGTACTTCACCTTTATCCTTTTTATTTCCAAATTTCTCTTGAAATTTCTAGGGTCTTTGCATTTCCATACAAAATTTAAAATCAACTTGTCAATTTCAACAAAGATAATTTTGGGGATTTGATTCTATAGATCAATTTTAGGAGATTGGCATCTTGACTATATTGAGCCTTACAATCCATTAACATGCCATATATCTCTATTTTTTTTTTAGTTCACCTTTAATTTCAGGAATGTTTTGTTGTTTTCAGTATAGATATTTGCATGGACATTGTTAAATTTATTCCACAGTGTTTTCATCTATGGATGCTGTTTTTCATAATATTTTATTTTAATTTTTAATTTGTCATTAGAGAAGTTGTAGGTTTATAGAAAAATCATGCATAAAATGCAGTTTCTATAATCAACACCATTATTAACATGTTGCTTTAGTGTGGTACATTTCTTACAAATGAGCAATGAAAAATTTTATAATTGTACTATTAACTATAGTCTATGGTTTATATTAGGGTTCAGATTTCTGTCCTACAGTCCTGCAGTTATTTTTAAACTTTTTATTCTAGTAACATATATATTAAAATTTACCCTTTTAAGGGTGCAGGGTAGTTCAGCGGTAGAATGCTCGCGTTTCACGCGGGCGACCCAGGTTCGATTCCCGGACCATGCACCCCTCCTCCCCCAAATTATCCTTTTAACCAAGTTCAAATATATAATTCAGTGTGGTTAAGTATATTCACAATGTTGTGCTACCATCACTCCTATGCATTAACAAAAATTTTCCATCACCCCAAATAGAAGCTGTAACATTTAAGCATTAACTCCCTATTCCCTTTTCCCTCCACCTCCCCCCTCCCCCGCCCCTCGCCCAGGCCTCTGGTAACCTACATTCTAGATTTGGATTCTATGAGTTTGCTTATTCTAATGATTTCATATCAGTGAGATCATATTATATTTGTCCTTTTGGATCTGGCTTATCTCACTCAACATGATGTCCTCCTCTTTCATCCGTATTGTTGTATTTCATTTCTTCTTAGAGCTGAATAATATTCCATAGTATTTGCATTCCACATTCTGTTTATCCATGCATCGGTTGATGGACACTTGGGCTGTTTCCACCTTTTGGCAACTGTGAATAACCCACCATGAATATCAGTGTACAAATTTCTGTTCAAGTCCATGCTTTCAATTATTTTCGGTGTATACCTGTAAGTGGGATTGTTGGATCATAAAATAATTCTATGCTTAATTTTCTGAGGAACTGCCAAACTGTCTTTCACAGCGACTGCACCATTTTACATTCTCACCAACAATGAATGAGTGTTCCTATTACTCCACATCTCCAACATTGCAATTTTTTGTTTTTATTGTTGTTGTTGTTGTTAATAGTTTTCTTTCTAGTGGGCATGAAATGGCATCTCATTGTGGTTTTGATTTGCATTTACCTAATAGTGATATTGAGCATCTCTTTACATGCTTTTTGACCATCTTTATATCTTTTTTGAGAAATATCTATTCAAGTCTTTTGCCAATTTTTAACTGAATTATTTGACATTTCCTGGTTGAATTGAAGGATTTCATCATATATCCTGGGTTATAAATCCTTATCAGATATGTGGTTTCCAAATATTTCTCCAATTGTATAAATTGTCTTTTTATGTTCATTACAAATTCCTATGATGCACAAAAGGTTTTAAGTTTGAAGAGGTCCTATTTGTCTATTTTTACTGTTGTTTTGTGGTTTCATTGTAAATTCTAAGAAACTGTTGCCTAACACAAGGTTCTGAAGATGCCTCCCTGTGCTTTCTTCTATGAGTTTTACAGTTCTGATTCTTATATTTAGGTCTTTGATCCATTTGAGTTAATTTTTGTAAATGGTGTGAGAAAGGGGTCCTCTTTCATTCTTCTGCGTGTGGTTATACATTGGTTGGAGAGACTATTCTTTCCCTGTTGAGTGGATTTGGCACTCTTGTCAACAATCAGATTCCAAATGGAAATTTTTTAATTTTCTCTAGAGTTTTAATTACTAGTGCTACTGATTTTTTGAATGGATTTTTAAATTTTTCTCTTTAGATTTTTCATTACTAGTGCTACTGATTTTTGGGGGGGCGGGGGGCTGCATGGTTCAGGAATTGAACCCAGGTCTCTCACATGGTAGACAAGCATTCTGCCACTGAACCAGTAGTGCTACTGATTTTTGTGTGTAGATATTGTACCCTGTCAAATTGCTCAATTCATTTATTATTTCTAATAACATTGTTGTGGCTTATTCAGGATTTCCTGTATATAAGATCATGCTATTTACAAATAGGGAACATTTCACTTCTTCCTTTCTAAATTGTTCTAGCTAGAACTTCTAGCACAATGTTGAATAACAGTGATAAAAGCGGGCAGCCTTTTCTTGTTCCTGATCTAAGAGGGAAAGTTTTCAATCTTTCACCATGGAATATGATGTTAACTGTGGATTTTTTATACATGTCCTTTATTATGCGGAAGATACATGTAAGGTCTATCAAAAATTTGAAAATTGCAAAAAGGCAAAAAACTTTATTTAAAAACATAAAAAATTCACCCAATCAATCATAAACACATTGTATGTGTGTATATGTGTGCACAGAAAGACAAAATATTATATATGAAACATTTAAGGGAATTTGAGAATGTTGTAACTCCAAAGTGTTCTAGTTTGCTAGCTGCCAGAATGCAATATACCAGAAACAGAATGGCTTTTAAAACGGGGAATTTAATGAGTTGCTAGTTTACAGTTCTAAGGCCAAGAAAATGTCCCAATTAAAACAAGAGTATAGAAATGTCCAATCAAAGGCATCCAGGAAAAGATACCTTGGTTCAAGTAGGCCGATGAAGTTCAGGGTTTCTCTCTCAAGTGGAAGGGCACATGGTGAACACAGTCAGAGTTCCTCTCTCATCAGGAA
>PVIY010008141.1:0-52685 GCA_004026745.1 Myrmecophaga tridactyla | reverse complement strand
TTATCAAGACCCAACCAAAAGGTTGGAGACATGTTGTCACCTAATCCAGTTTAACAACCACTCGATTAAATCACATCTCCAGGGAGATGATCTGATTACAGTTTCAAACATAAAGTGTTGAATAGGGATTATTCTGCCTTTATGAAATGAGATTTAGATTAAAGCATGGCTTTTCTAGGGGACATACATCCTTTCAAACCAGCACATAAAGAATGACCTGTCATTCTTGAAACAAGTGATGTGGTAGAATATTAGAGATAGAAGTAATCTTCATTTCTTGTCTATTATTTCATGCTTTGAAGCAAGCCCTTTTCTGGCTCTCTTTTATTTTCTTTCATTCCTACACTTCACAGGAGGGATATAGGACAGTTCCCTAGTTTTCAGTATAGTTTTGGTTGAAATCTATATTCTAATCCAAACTCTTTTTTTTACAACTATGAAATGGAGAAATTGAAAGTTTAAATCAACTCCCTTTGGTCATATACCTCATAAGTGAGTCTCTATGTTCCAGACAAGTACACTTCAAGCTATACCACACTGATTGGACTGAAGGTGTGCTAGATTCAATGTCAAATGTCATTTAACAGGACAATTCAATTCAGAACTGAGATGGTTAATTTTCCTTCTGAATATTTAAATCAAATTTCAGGAAATCTGGATAAAATGATGACTTAAATGAAAGTGTCTACCTCTTCCCATATAGCCACCTATTAAATAAGCAAAGTAAATAAAAGAATAGCAAGAGAAGCTGTTTCAGCTCTGGAAAACAGGGTGCTATTCACATACTTGAAATTTTAGTGAATTTCTTCTAAATATTATGAACATGGCAGCATATCAAAGAAAGACAAAACTCCAAGACTCAACTCTTTTCAGAAGACGTCTCAGAATTGTGGGCATATGTAAAAGTGATCCTTGAAAAATCCAATCAACACCACCTAATTTTGAAAGGCAAGGGCTTCAGGTAAGGGTGGATCCTGTGGTAGATGTGAAGCAAGACCCTTAGAGTTGCCTTTGCCAGAAAAGATCCAAAATATCAACCAGCCTCTACCTTGGAAGGCTCCAGAATTCACAGAACTTCAATGAACAGATAGCCAGCTGTACATATGGCTGTATTTCTGTCAACAGTCCTAGGAAGAAGGCCAAATAGAGCAATCAAACAGCTATAATAGAGGCTAAGCTAAAAAGACATCTGAATAGAGAAATCTGTTCCATGGTTCATGGCTTTACCACAAAAGGGGCTATATCTAAAAGAGATGAAAATCTCTTTCAGAGGCTTCCCAAAGCACCAACCCCTTCTCTATTCTGTACTCTACATATCAGCCTGCTGTCTAGATTTGAGGGGATGGTTTGAAATGCAACCTGGTAATTACTGAACATTTAAAAGGAAAATACACTTATTTGGCTGTGTGTATGAGCAAAGCTAATAGTGTCAAAACAGATGGGAGTCCATTTATTTCAGTGATGTAGAACTCAGAAGCAGGCAATCTAGGACTGGTACATCTACTGAACGATGCCATCACAAATCTGAACTTTTTATATCTTCTTTCTCCACCAGCCTTAGTGTGTGATTTCCCTCCTCATGTTTTCAAGATGGCTACTGCATCACCAAGCTTCACATCTGAGTTCCAAGCAGGAACATGCAAAGTACTAAAAGGGCATGCCAACTTAATACCCCCTTATAAAAAACTTCCTGCAAGCCCTACCCAGCAACATTTACTTGTATTTCGTTGGCCAGAGACTTTGAAATCTGGCCACCCTTAGCTGCAAGGAAGTCTGGAAATGTAATTTATATACCCTTCTTTGTAATGAAGGAAGGCAAGGTAAAACGGTATTATGAATGACTCGGGGGAGTGAAATCCACTGTGTCTTCCACACTCTGCAAATGGAAAAACAACAAACGTGGAAGGTATCTACACTTTCAAGAGAAAGGACATACTTTTGAAAATGATTTGCAGGAGGAAAGAAGAATAAGTTTTATATAACTTCTGCTTTTTAATGAGTTATCTTTAAAATGGGCAGTATAGAATAAGATATTAAATATGAGAACATGTTTTAGTTTCTTTGGCTGCTCAAGCAAATACCATGCTGTAGGTCGGCTTAAACAATGGGAATTTAACAGCTCACAGTTTAGAAGCTAAGTGAAAAAATCCAAAACAAGGTATTATCAAGGTTGTTGCTTTCTCCTTGAAGACTGGCTTTCTGGGGCTCGCTGCCAACACTCCTTGGTCTTTAGCTTGTCACATGGGAAAGGTACATGGTGGTATCCCCTGGCCTCTCCTTTCTCTTTTGGGTTTCATTTATGTTCAGCTTCTGGGTGCTCCCTCTGACTTTTTCTCTATCTGTCTGAAATTCGTTCTGCTTATAAAGGAGTCCAGTAATTGGATTTAAACCCATCCTGATTGAGGTAGGCCACACCGTAACTGAAGTACCCTCAACAAAAAGGTCCTACTTACAATGGGTTCACACCCACAAGAATGGATTGAGTAAGAACATATTTTCCTGGGATACATACAGCTTCCAACCATCATAGATCACAAGAAAAAAAAAACTTAAGGAAAAGTTTCTGAGTAAGAGAAAGAAAGAATTAAAAGGGAGCTGGATCAGATAAAGAACATGTAAGTTAAATAAAAATGCGCCCAAAATATTAACATCGTTACTGGAAGCAAAAATATCAGAATGAACACTCTAGACACTTAATCAGTGATATGGAGTTTCTCTTAGCTTGCGGAGGAAGGAATTAAAGAGATAATCATAACAACGGAAGGAATGGTAGGTGTGAAGTGTCAGGCAAATACAGATAACTTGTGCTATTGTATATTGTACCAAAGCAAATTTAGAAACAGAAACAGCCAAGATCCAATAAAGAAAACACTTCTGAGCAAGTAGAAATCTGGATCTGCATGCTGAAAGGACTTTCTATGTCACAAGAAAAATTAATGAAGTACTGACAAAATTATTAAGATGAAACATTTTAGTTTCATGATAAAAAGGTAAGCACACAATAAACAGACAAATAAATATCCAGGTGACCTCAGACTGCTGGACAGAGTCACATGCTAAATTTACAAAAAGTTTTCTACTGAATACAAGTTCCAAGAAATTCTCCCTCAGAAGAGTGTTTTTGATTTTTGTTTGTTTGATCAAACACAGTATAAAGTACAGCTACATCTCCAGGCTATAGCCCTTTTTTAGGGCTATGTACTAAAGCACATTAAGTGTATTTCAAAATTATGAAAAATTGTGTGGTATAAAACATTTCAACTTTTAAATTCAAAGTTCTGCGAACCTTCTTTGATATAGAAGCCTTTTAAAAATCTTTTATTGATATATATTAATATTCACATACCATGTAATCATTCAAAGTGTACAATCAATGTAGAACACTTTATTATATATAACAATGATTGGTATCCTTCATTCACAAAACACATTTTGGGAAATATTTGACATGGTTTTGAGGGAAATGTTTTAAGCCAATTATTCTCTACCCAGATAACTTGTTATTATAGGCATATTTGTTTAGCCTTTGCATAGCTGAGAAACTGACCAACATAATATCATCTGTATAATTATATATATATATATTTATAGATATATTTCAACAACATTCATCAGCCAAAAGTAAAAAGGACTAAAATAACTGCAAATTTCTGAAGTCACCCCATAAAAGGTGGCCCTCTCTAAAGGTGGTTAAGCTTTAAATAGCTGCAATTGCATATAGCTGACTGTTTAAAGAGACTTTTCCTGCTGTGTCAGGGTATCTGCAAAATACCCCAAAGGCTGAGATGAATGGGTTTCAAGAAACCTCCTCATTCTAAAGTGAAGCACTAAAGCCAGATGGACTTGCAAAGGGTGTGTCCCCAAATTGGGACTGCCAACATGGATCCATCATCCTTCTGTAAACAATATAAGTGAAAGTTAAGAATCTATCTCCCCCCATCTTAAGTCAAGTGAGGGCCACTGCAAGAGAATGTTAGGAGAATTGACATGTGTCCCCCCTGGGGTTTGTGGAATACCTGGGATCTAAGTAAAGCCTGAGAAGTGTAAAGATGCTGCTCTATGGGAAGTGTGAGAAGGGGCCATACTTTTAGAGGTCGGTGGGGCAAAAGATAAATGTTTCAATGAGAAACATGTCTAGTCAATGAACTAGATGTAGTCTCTACAGGGGAACTTAATGGAATAGCCTTGAAAGGGACTCTGCTCAAAAGGACCACCTGGAGGGGCAGGATTACCTCCCCTGAAATCAGGGGCTAAGGGGGAAGTCCTCAGTGACCAGCTCAAGTAGGCATCAGCCACACCAAAGGAACTTCAAGTAAGATATCCCCAATGATGAGGTGATCAGAACTCATAAAATTGCCATTTGGAATTTGCCACATCTAGGGGATTTCAGTGCCAGATGTACTGGTCAGACAAAATCTTTTCTTCTCTTACCTTTGTGATTGAACATGGAAGGGACGTACAACAGCCTCTAGTGAGCTAGGACAGAAATGGAGAAAAAAATAATAGAAAGCCCATGATTTCCCCTTCTCAGGAGATTTCTCAGGTTTCCTCAGCATGAAGCTGGGGAATGGAGAGTTTTGGGTTAATGATAGGACAATAAACTGGACTCTTTATTACTCAAAAGTTGCTGGTAGAATTTTTTGATACCCGAGAATGACCAGAATTGCTGAGGAATGTGTGCAAGATTTTCTCCAAGAACTGGCCAGGGGTGGGGGAGAGAGGAAAGTGGTGGAATAAATTCAACAGCAAGTATTGAGAAATAATCAAAAGGCTTCCTCCGATCCCTGCTGAGCCCAGGTCATTTAATAAACCATTTATATAGAGTTATAATATGTAATTCATATATCGTAAATCTCAGAAAAGATGCGCAAGTAAAAAAAAATCAGATTTAATAGTAATAAACTTCATCTTAAAGACCAGACTATGAAATAGTAACAGGGAATAAAAGGGAAAGAAGGGAAACAAGTGCTAGTATATTTGTAATAGTGTACTTTACAATATTTGTGTGCCTAGTACATTTCCATTACCCTTTTATCCTAGTAAAAGAATCATTGTTCCTGTTGGGAATCTGTTTGATCTGCTTGTAGTGTGATTGGCCTTTCCTTAGACCATTACATGAATAAGCACATGAATTGGCCCTTGTAGTCCATTTTCTGACACAATATAATTTGTTCAGGGATGGGCACATGTCCCAAATTGAGACAAAGTCTTCCCCAGGGTTTTTGTTGAAGCTGTATGGAACTAAGTGTTATTCTCTAGAATCACTATGAAGTTATCTTATTCTCTAGGATTGCTATGAAGAAATTCTAGGGACAACCTTGGTAATTAAGTGAAAAGAACCTGCCTGAGATGTGACGTTAACAAAAAGGAAAGCAGAACTAAGGAAGAGCAACAGAATATTAATGGCATCTAATGTATCTCTAAACACAGTGGTGCCTAAAACCAGGTTTCTTAGACTTTCTAATTATCTAATTATCTATAAATTCATATCCTTGGCATATATTGGGTATTCCAGAAAGAGTGAGACTCTACGATCTCACTAACATGAACTAACATTAATGAATGAACTTTGAGAGTTATATTTGAGAGCATAGGTTATCAGGAGATAAAAAGAGGGTAGATTGGGCACTTGGTGCTGAAGGAGTATGAATGTTCAACTGGACTAATTGTGAGGATCCAGAAATGGATAGCACAATGCTATCTGATAGGAGCACTATATTGTAAGTATACAGAATGAAGCTGAGTATAAGCATGATTGAGGGAGGAGGGCTGGGAGCACATATGACACCAAAAGGAAAGATAGAGGATAAAGACTGAGGCAGTATAACTTAGCAATGCCTAGAGTGAACAATGATGGTGTTTAAATTCCTCATATACATTGTGGTGGTGAAGGCATGGCTATGTGATTATACATGGAACCACTGATTTTTTCTTAGGTTGAATTGTATGATGTGTGAGTAAAGTTGTATAAAAATGAACAGAAAGATACAAGTGCTGGAGAAAATGTGGAGAGAGATATATACCTATTCACTGTTGGTAGGGAAGCTGAGAGGTGCAGCCCTTCTGGAGAGCAGTGTGATGATTCCACAGGAGACTAGGAGTGGAGTTGCCATATGATCCTGCAATCCCATAGTTAGGTATATACTTGTAGGAACTGACAGCAGGGACATGAATGGGCATTTGCACAATGGTGTTTATGGTGTCCATGTTCACAAATTGCAATGGGGGGAGGTGACCTATGGGTACATCGACCAAGGACTGTAAAGGGGAACTGTGGTGTATATGTACAATGAACTACTGAGTGGCTACAAGAAGGAATGAAGCTGTGAGTTATGCAACTAGGTGAATGAAACTTGAGGACAGTATGTTGAATGAAATGTCAGAAACAAAAAGACAAATATTATCGTGCTTCACTCATATGGACTAACCATAATGTGCAAACTCTGAGTATTAAATTTGAGAGCATAGGTCAGCAGGGGAAGATCTGTTTTAAAGATTCGTAGACTGTAAGCTCTTACAGCAGTCACATTTATTTTGGAACTGTGACTGTTATTTCTAGATTCTGAGATGCTGAGCTCTTTGTGTGTGACCTGGTCATTCCATGGAACTTTGTGTATTTGTATGACACCTAAGACTCAGAACTAGAGTTCTACAGCTATGAAAGTCAGCGTTACTCCATTCAGTTAGAAACACTGAAAAAATAATCAGACTTCAATTAGAGGTATGAATGAAGCTGATCTGGGTAGGACTAAGGCAAATTGGACTAAAGGGTAAAGGATAATATTGACTGTATTAAAAAACTTCAACTTCTGTGTGAGACCAAAGGCAGGGATGTTTATTTGGTGCAAAATTTATATTTTCAGTAACACATTATCTAATTTAACTTGCAATTGACAGTCCTTCTACCTTAGGGCTTGCCCTTATGAAACTTATTACTGTAAAGGAGAAGCTAAACCTACCTATGATTATGCCTAAGAGTCACCCCCAGAGAACTTCTTTTGTTACTCAGATGTGGTGTCTCTCTAAGCTAACTCCACAAGTGAACTCATTGCTCTCCTCCCCCTACGTGGGACATGAACCCTGAAGACATCATGTTGAATGAAATAAGCCAGACACAAAAGGACAATATCATATGATCCCACTGATGTGAAATAATGAGAATAAGCAAACTCATAGAGACAGATGGAGTCTGAATCTATTTTGTAGTTTCCCAGAGGATGGAGATGGGGTTGGAATAGGGAACGGGAACTTAAGATTTAAAATGTACAGTGTTCCTATTTGGAATGTAGGAAATGTTTTGGTGATGGATGGTGGTGATGGTAGCACTGCATTGTGAATGCAATTAACAACACTAAGATATATATCTGAATATGATTAAAGGGGGAAATATTAGATTTTATATATGGTAACAGAATAAATTTTTTTAAAAATTCCATATAACTACATACACAAACACTGAATCTTAAGTTAAATCAAGGATTTCATTAATACAATTATAAAAATGTGCTATCATCCATTGTAACAAATGTTCCACAATAATCCTGGTGAAGTGGTGTATGGGAATCCCGTATTTTATGCATGATTGTTCTGTAAACCCACAACTTTTCCAATAAAGGAAAAAAAAGCAAAAAGGTGTTTAAGGTTTTCTAAAGTTAGCTTGTTCTAAAAATGCTTCCAAATTTATTTTAAAATGCCATGATGATCATGATATTAAAGTCTGACAGCGATAATAGGAAAATAAAATCACTGACCCATTTCTTGAATATAGATGTAAACATTAATGAAAAAAAAGACCCTGTCAATCAAAATCTAGTGAGATCACAACAAAGTGGGCCCTACTTCAGAAATGCAAGGAAATTAAATATTTGGAAATTCACTCACATCAAAAATTGACAGGGAAAGATCATACAATTATTTCTATGGATGCCAAAATTGTTTGCTTTTAAATGAAGTTTACTGAAGTATTATTCAACTACAATAAAATATACCTTTAAGTGTACAATTTGTTGAGTTTTGAAAAATTTATACACCCATGAAACCAACACCACAAACAAGATATAGAATTTTTCTTTTATCCTAAACAGTGATCTTGTGTCATCATGGGTCCCATCAGAGTTAATTTCCTCCCCATACATACAGAGATAGCCTCAAACAATGGATAATTCGCTTTCTGTCTCTGTAGAATATGTTGTCTTTTCTAAAGTTTCATATAACTAGAACAATACAGTACGCACTCCTTCGTGTCTGGCTTCCTTTCGCTCAGCCTAATATTTTTGAGGTTCATCCACATTGCAGCAAGTATCGGTGTTCATTTCCTTTTATTGCTGGACAGCATTCCATTGTATTGACATACCACAATTTATCCATTAATCAGTTGATGGGTATTTGGATCGTTTCTAGTTGTATTACAAACAAAGCGGCTATGATCATTTATGTGTAAGTCTATGTGGAGCCATGGTTTTAGTTCTATTCAGTAAAAATATAGGTGTGGGATTGCTGAGTCATGGTAAGTGCATGCTTAACTTTATACGAAATTGCAAAAGTGTTTTCAAAAGTGATTATATCATTTTATAATGCCACCATCATTGTGTGTAAAAGTTCCCAATATTTTCCATCTTTTTGTTAATTTTAGCCGTTTTTTTTTTTTTTTTACATGGGCAGGCACCGGGAAGCAAACCCGGGTTCTCTGGCATGGCAGGCAAGCATTCTTGCCTGCTGAGCCACAGTGGCCCGCTCGATTTTAATCATTTTAATGAGTATATACTAGTATCTCCCTGCAGTTTTAATTGGCATTCCCTAATAGCTATGGTGCTGTACTTCTTTTCACATGCTTATTAAACATTCATATACCTTCTTTTTGAAGGGTCTCATCAAATGTTTTGCCCATTTTTAATTAGGCTATTTTTCTTATTGCAGAGTTGTAAGGGTTATTTATTTATTACGGATATAAGTATTGCATCAGCATATGTTTTGCAAATGTTTTATCAAAGTCTGAGGCTTGCTTCTTCATTTTCTTAACCCTGCATTTTGAAAATTAGTACTTTTTAATTTTGACCATGCCCAATTTATCAAATTTTCATGGATTTTGCATCCTATTTAAGAAACCTTTGTATAACCCAAAGTCAGAATGGTTTTCTCCTGGAAGTTTATAGTTTTAGATCTTATATTTAGCTCTATGATTTTGTGCCTTTGTTAAACATCAATTGACAATATATGTATGAGTCTATTTCTGACTCTCTTTTGTTCCATTGATCTATTTGTCTTTCCCTATCCAACACTACATGTCTTGATTACTGTAGCTTTATACTAAGCATTGAAATAGGGAGGTATAAGTCTTCTAACTCTATTCTTTTTAAAATCGTTTTAGCAATTCTAGGTCCTTTGAATTTCTATATAAATTTTAAAATAATCTTGCCAATACTTACCTAAAAGTGCTCCAAAGGGGTTTTTTAATCAATTTCAGCTTTATTCATTCCTGATAAAATTCTTAATAAATTAGAAATAAGTCATTTGCTTACATTTCTATGGCATGATTATATGTCTGTCTGTATGTATAAAATACTACTTCGGCAAAGTGGCATGGTGTTTAAGAACACAACTTTGACATATGATTTTGTGGGTTCAAATCTAGACACTAAGGCTTTCAAGCTAAAGTAGTCTAATTTATTTCAAATTTATGTGGTCTTCAGATTCAGCATCTAAAAACAAGTGTAATTTGTACTTTGTCCTAAATTATACATTGCATGTAAAGTTCTTAACACAATGCCTTATGCATATGAAGTACTTAATAAATAATAACTGCTAATAATATCACTATTAGAATTTCTAGACAATGTAATAAAAAATAAATAAGAGATACATTTTAGAAAATAAGAGCCAATCCTGCTTTCTTGAAATACGCTTGTGTTGACTCCTGTGACACCACTTCTTGATTGTTTTTCTACTTCACGGGTCGCTCCTTTCAGTCCCCATTGATGACCCTTCGTCATTTTCATGACATGTAATGTTGGAATGACTCAGGGCTTAGACTTCGTTTTTATACTGAATTGTTTAATACTTTGTTTTACACTTTTTTAATACTGAAAACTGATAGAGAATCTCATTTAACGCCACACTCATTCCTTCCATAAATGAGTGAATCTCAAACTCATGTCTCCAGCCAGAACTCTCCTCTGACCTCAAATTTGTACATTCAATGCCTACATGACATTTCAACTTAGATGTTTAATTGTAAACTCAAAGGTAATATATGTAAGGCAGAACTCTCAAATCTCTCCCCACCTCAATTCTGGTCCTTGCCAAGTCTTCCCCATCTGAGCAAATAGTTATGCCATTACCTAGTCATTCAGGCAAAAACCTTGCAAATTTCACTTCACTCTAGTCCTTGTATCTTTCCTTAATAATTACATATAGTTAATGAACAGCTAGTATCAGTTCTAGCTTCAGTATCTCCATCTGAACATATTCCACCACCTCTTCCACTATCACTCGAGTCAAAACCAACATCATTTTCTCTTACCTCAACTACAATCTGCTAACCTCCATCCTTCTCCATCGTCTACTCTTCACTGAGTAGCTAGAGAGACCCTTGTAAAGTTTAAGTTGGATCATGTTACCTTGTTTTTACACTTTTAAAATAGTATAATATAACATCTATACAAAGCAAAGAAAAAAAAGCGATCATTTTCAAAGCACTGTTCAACAAGCATGTTGTCTTTTTAAAACTTCTTAACATTTCTTGAATCTTAGAGTAAAAGTGAAAATTCTACAAGATTATACATATTCTGCCACTTTCACTATCTCTCTGACTCCATCTTCTGCTACTCTATTCTTTGCTCTCTTTACACCAGGTATATTGGTCTCCTGACTATTCCTTGAAAATGTCAGACATTTCTGCTTCAGGGCCTTTGCATGTGTTTTTCCCACTATCTGGAACACTTTGTGCCTGGATCTAAATATTTGCATGACTTAGTCTAGTTTCCTTCAAATATTTCCTCAAATGTTACTTTATCAGAGTGTCCTTCCCTGATAACCCCATGGAGATAAGACACACTTCTGATATTAAATTTGAAACATCTCCTGCAATCATTACTCTTGTATTCCCCTTTCCTGTTTTATTTTTCTTTATAACATTTATTTCTGACACATCATAGAAAATTTTGATTCTTCATTATCTTTCTTCTTTTTATAAGGGCAGAAGTATCATCTATTTTGCTCTGTACCTAGGAATATATCCCCAGTGTCATTGAGTAGGTTTTGAGTAAATATATATTGACTAAATGCATTAGTGAACCATTGTTTTCAAGTGAATTAATAATCAACATGGATACAAACAAAAATAAACTGAAAAATGTTTAGAAATGATAAATGTGGAACTATTGAAATGTGAATAAATATCAACACATTTTCTATATACCAATATATTTATTTAGAGCATATAAAGAAAAAACCCCATTCCCAATAGCAGGTAAATGTAAAATAGCAAGATGTAAACAAAATAATAAATGTTTAATATTTATATAAAATCAAGTATGATGCTTGGCTACATTAGGAGTAAAACAATATTGAAATCTACAAAAAATAGAAATGAGAAACCAATAAATAGATTTTATGTTTAATAAAGAATTATTTACTTAATATTTAGAGTGCTTTCTTATTAATAAAGAAAAACTGAACACTTAACAAGAAAAAACACTCAAGGAGTAAGCAATCACAAAAAGGAAATAAAAATTTCCAATTAACATAAAAAATGTCAACCTCTTAGTAATTAAAGAAATGGATATTAAGACAAGGCTCCACTTCTTATTTGTATATGAAACGCTAAAGTAAGTATAAAAGTATTCATGGTTGGAAAGTTTTGAGAGATTAAGAAATCTCCAAATCTGACAGTGAAGATGGAAGTTAGTAAAATCACCTCTGAAGGAAATTTTTAATAGGCTGTGTAAAAATAACTCAATATTTTGTATAGTGCATGACCCAGAAACTTCAGTTATAGGATTTTAACCTTAGGAAATAGACATAAATATGAAAAAAGATTTTTCTACAAAGATGTTCATAAAGATTTAGCAAAAAACTGAGAACAATCTAAATGTCAAACAAGAAGAAAATGGTTAAACCAACTATGGTTTATATGTAAAAAAGTTCAGGTAAAAAAAAACATAATCATTCCAATTCTGTAAACCAAATTGATATGGTATATACAAAAATGATCACAACATCTACCTATGGGTGATTATTTTCATTCTATATGTTTCTATATTTTATTTATTTTATTTTTTCATATTTGTACAATTTAATGAATATTATTTTCTTATAAACAGATTTCAATAAGACAGGTATTAAATTTAAGGGAAGAATAAATTAAATGCTTCATTTATTCATTCATTCATTCATTCAATGAATTATCACTGAGCACATACTATGCCCCAAGGGCAGTGCTATGGAAGAGATTGTGAAAAATTAACAAACTCCTCATACTTATAGAGCTGATATTCTACTGGTAAAGACAGACAATAATTTAAATATATAGCATAATACCAGCCAGAGATTAGTATTATTAAGAAAAATATAGCAGAATAAGGTGATTGGGGGTATTTAGAAAGAGTGGGCAGGAAACACCACTTTGAGAGGTTACAGTGCAAACAAACACCTCATTGGGGTGAAGTAGCCAGCCATGCAAAGATCTAGAGGAGGAACATTCAAGTCAAAATAATGGCAATTGATGGTATCAAGGTGGTATGGTGAAGTAAGGACCTCTGAAAACCCTCTCTTTCATAAAAGCAACAAGAACCCTAGCAAATATTGTCAGAATCAACTTTTTCGGAACTTTAAAAAATTAACCAAAGGTTTGCAGCAATTCGGGGAGTATTTATTCAAGAAAAAAGTCTCAATCTTGGTAACGACGGCGAGCTTTGTGGTGTTTCAACTTGCCCTATTTCCATTCCCCTCTCCTGTGGTAGCCTAAAAAACCAATAGCTTGCAATCACTCTGAAAACCGGCAGCAAGGCAACCACTGGATTGACAGAATGGGGTTGGAGCTCTGTCAAAGGCAGCGGATAAAACAGTTGGGGCAAACAATAGACCACTCAGAAAGTTTAAAATGAAAAGCTGAAGAATGAGATGTCCTTTGGGGGCTTTATGAAGCTCTGACACATTCATTCCCAGGAACCTAAAAGACCATGTATTTGTGTAGAGTATGTGCACATACTCAGGACAGTTTGCATGCTCAGGAAGGCCCTGAGAGAGTCCCACATTCTCATCTCTGGCTGCGCTTGAGGACCTGCACAAGAAGGAAGTGAAAGATTAGCAGAATTGTAAACAACCTGATTGAGTGTTGAAGGTCTTCCCGAACACACAAACACAGTCCCTCAACTAATACTGGGAAAGTCACTGGTTCCAAGCATTTAAGAAATCTCTGTCCAATCATTAGTTAACCACTCAGGTAACTGAACAAACATTTCAGTGTCCATATACAACAATAAATCAGGCTTTACAGAATTAGTGCAGGAAAGTCACTGAACAAAAAGAAGCAATAACAACAACAAAAATAACAACAAACAACAGCAATAGCAGACCTTAGGGAGAAGAAATCCGATTTTCAGAAGTGCCACATTATATAATATAAAGTGTCCTGTTTTCAACAAGGAATTGTGAGATGTGAAAAGAAACAAGAAAGTATGATCCATACACAGGAAGAAATATAGTCAATAAAAACTGTCCCTAGAGAAGCACAAACATTGCACTTAGTAGACAAAGACTTTAAATCAAGTATTTTCGTTATGTGCAAAGATCCAAAGAAAATCATGTGTAGAAAACTAATGAAAAGGATGAGAATGATGCCCTTGGTGGTTTGAAGCAGTGTGTACCCCAGAAACACATGCTCTTAAATTTAATCCATTCTTATTGGTAGGGACCCATTGGGTGTAGGGCTTTTGATGAGGTTTCTTCAGTTAAGGTGTGGCCCAGTTCAATAGGAATGGGTCTTAATTTTATTTCTGGAGTCCTTTATAAGCGGAATGAAACTCAAATAGAAAAAAAGCCACAGAAGCAAGAAGCTGAAATTCAACAGAACCCCAAAAAGAATGAAGAGGCCAGGAGAGGCTGCCAAATGCCTTGCCATGTGACAAGGTTGTCAACATAAGAAAAGATCACCAACAGCCAGCCCCAGAACACCACAGTCTTGGTGAGAAAGCATTGCCTTGATGACACCTTGATTTGGACAATTTCCCAGCCTCAAACTGTGAGTGAGTCAATTCCCATTGTTTAACCTGACACATTTCATGATATTTACTTGAGGAACCTAGGGAACTAAAACAATTTCTCATTAAATAGAGAATATCAATAAAGAGAGAAATTATAAGAAAGAACGAGTTCAAAATTTTCAAGTTGAAACATACAACTGAAATGAAAATTTCACTACAGGAGCTCAATGACAGATTTTAGCAGGCAGCCAAAAGAATCTGAAAACATGAAATGAGTCAACTGAGATGTTCCAATTTCAAGAAGAGAAAAAAAAAGAACAAAGGAAAGATTATACGCTACTTTTGACCTAACAGACATCTATAGAGCACTCTATCCAACAACAGTAGAATGCACATTCTTTTCACGTGCCTATGGAACAATCTCGAAGATATACAGATTTAGGCCATAAAGCAATTATCAATAAATTTTAAAGGACTGAAATCATGAAAAGTGTACTTTCCAACCATAATTGAATGAAATTAGAAATCAATATCAGAAAGAATTAGGAAAATTCACAAGTATGTGGAAATTGAACAATACTCTATTAAATAACCAATAGGTCAAAGTAAACATCATAAAGAGAAATTAGTAAATACTTTGAGATAAAGAAAAACAAAAACACGATATATTGAAACTTATGAGATGTAGCTAAGGCAGTACTTAGAGAGAAACTGATAGCTGTAAAATCCTATAGCAAAAAATAAAGATCTCAAATAAACTAACCTTCACCTTAAGAAACTTGAAACTTGAAAGTGAACTAAACTGAAGCAAGCAATAGGAAGGAGGTGTACCAAAGATTAGTGTAACGATAAATGTAACAGAGAATAGAAAAACAATAGAGAAAATTTAAAAAATTAAGAAAACATCATATAAATTACCAAAAATAGAGAAGATTCAAATTACTAAAACCAGGAACAAAAGAGGGAATGTTATTATTGTCCTTACAGAAAAAAAAAGGATTATAAGGAAATATTATGAATAATTGCATGCCAAACACATTCAACTAGATAGCTTATATTAAATGAACAAATTCTCAGAAAGACAAAAATTACCAAAATTGACTTTAATCTTTCTTATTTCTCTTCTTCTATTCACTTTGGGGTTAGTTTGCTGTTCTTTCTGAAGTTCCTCCAGGAGAGCAATTAAGTCCTTGATTTTTTCTCTTTCTTATTTTTTAATGTAGGCATGTAGGGCAATAGATTTCACTCTCAGCACAGCCTTTGCCACATCCATAAGTTCTGATATATTGTATTCTTGTTCTCATTCATCTCCAGATAGCTACTGATTTCTCTAGCAATTTTTTCTAACCAATTTCTGACCCAAACATTGTTAAAGAGTGTGTTGTTTAATCTCCATATATTTGTGCAAGTTCTCAGTTTTTTGTTGGCTATTTATTTCCAGCTTCATTCCATTATGATCAGAGAATGTGCTTTGAATAATGTCAATGTTTTTAAAGTTATAGAGACCTGTTTTGTGCCTCACCATCTAATCTATCCTGGAGAATGTTCCATGAACACTGGAGAAGAATGTATATCCTAGTGTTTTGGGGTGTAATGACCCATCTATGTCTGTTAGGTCTAATTAATTCATCACTCTGTTTAAGTTCTCTATTTCTTTGTTGATCCTCTGTCTGGTTGTTCTGTCTATAGAGGAGAGTGGCATATTGAAGTCTCCTACCATTATTGTCTAAAACTTCAGACAATGTCTGTCTCATGTACTTTAGAGCTCCTTGATTGGAGGCATAAACAGTTATGATTGCTATTTCTTCTTGGTGAATTGACCCTTTCATTAATATATAATAGACTTCTTTGTCTCTTATGATGTCTTTACATTTAAAGTCTATTTTTTCTGATATTAGTATAGCTACTCCTGCTTTCTTTTGATTACAACTTGCATGGAACATCTTTTTCCATCCTTTCACTTTCAATCTATTTGTATCCTTGTGTCTCAATTGAGTCTCTTGGAAGCAGCATACAGCTGGATTATATTTCTTAATCCATTCTGCCAATCTGAATCTTTTAATTGGTAAGTTTAGTCTGTTACCATATAAAGTTATTGCTGTAAAGGCATTTCTTGAACCCACCATCTTATCCTTTGGATTTTATTTGTCAGATCTATATATCCTTTCCCCTCTTTCTCTTTTTATTCTTTAAGTTATCCTTATTGGTACTCTGCAGTTCTGTGCCCTCTTCTAGACCTCCCACTCCTGTCTTTTTTTTTTTCAACTGGTAGAACTCCCTTTCATATTCCTTGTAGGGCCAATCTCTTGTTGACAAATTTCCCCAACCTTTGTTTGCCTGTGAAAATTTTAATCTCTCCCTCAGTTTTTAAGGACAATTTGGCTGGGTCCAGAATTATTGACTGGAAGTCTTTCTCTTTCAGGATCTTAGATATATCATAATACCACCTTCTTTCTTCCATAATGCCAGTTGAGTAGTCTGAACTCAGTCTTATGTGGTTTCCCTTGTATGTAGTAGATTGTTTTTCTCTTGCCGCTTTCAGGATTTTCTGCTTCTATTCAACATTTGGCAGACTGATTAGTATGTGTCTTAGGGAAGGCCTATTTGGATTTATTCTATTCGGAGTTTGTTGGGCTTCTTTAATTTGCATATTTATTTCTTTTATAAAGGTTGGGAAGTTTTCCCAGAGGTAGGGCATGGTGGGAAGTGGATGGGGGGCTACGCGGATGTGCTCTGGATGGTATGTGGGCAGGATGCTGGTAGGCATGTGGAGCATGTGGGTCATGGATGTCAGGGCATGGTTTATAGGGTACAAAGTTCAGGGTACAGGGAGGACAGGGCACAGATGTGTCCTTGTGCAGGGGGAGGGTTCAAGGGGGCCAGGATGAAGATGTACAAGAATGTAAGGACAGGGCACACATCACAGTGTTTGTGAGATGTGTTTTCGCGGGTGTATGATTTGGGTGGGTGAGGCCCTGGTGCTGATGTCCTGGTATAGTGGTAGGGAGGTTGGGCAGGTGTGCATGAATGTGCAGGTTGGGTGCTATGGGCACAGATGCACAGGAGAACACGTGTCAAGTGCGGGAGAAGGGCACTTGTTTCCTGGGTTGGGTCAAGGGTGTGCCTGTGTGAGGGGCAGGGTGCGGTGGGGTGCAGAAATAAAGAGGTTGGTGCCTGGATATGTGGGCACCCAGCGGGTAGCATGTGGCTCTATGCATGCGTGTGTCTGGGGGACCGGGCCCTGGTGTGCATGGGTCTGGGGAGCAGGATCCTTATGTGCACGTGCACAGAGCTCATTGGCAGTGGCGCAGGATTGCGCCTGAGTGGGCTGGTGGTGGGTGTGGCTTTGATGCGCAGGTCAACATTTCCCCAGAGCTGAGAGTGCATGGCATGATTGGGTCGTGCATGGGTCTGTTGAGGGTGGTGGTGGATATTGATATGCTCCTGTGCAGAGCTGGGAGGGGGCAGGGTGGGGTTTTGTGACTGTATGGGCTAGGTGCGGTGTAGCCGGGGTATGAAGATGAGCGCCTGCAGCCCAGATGCGCTGGTGACCGCCTGCAAGATGCAGGGAGAGGAAGGTGGGTGTCAAAGGGGATGGACACATGTGTGGGGCTCATGGGATGGATGGGGTGAGACTGCACTTGTGTGAAAGAGGTGGGTCGGGCTGTGTCAGTCATGCACGGAGGCAGGGTGGGCATGTGGGGTCAGGTCATATGGGGAGGGGTACTAAGGCAGGGGTGGGATGATGGGGTTCAGGTGTGTGGTGTATGCAGGAAGTCGCGGGGCAGAGCAGCACGTGTGAGGATAGCACATTCAAGGAACGTGGCTTGGCTTACTTCCTCGTCCCTGTCTCCCTGTGCTTTAAAGGACTTTATCAAAAAGGTGAAAAGGCAGCTGATTCAGTGGGAGAAGATATTTGGAAAGCACATATCTGTTAAATATTTGATATCCGGAATATACAAGGAAATCCCACAACTCAATAATAAAAAAACAAATAATCCAATTAAAAATGAGCAAAAGACATGATAGAAATTTTCCAATGAGGAAATAAAAATGGCTGCAAAGCACATGAAAAGATGCTCACCTTCACTAGCTATCAAGGAAATGCAAATCAAAATCACAATGAGTTATTTCCTATACAAATGTCCACTAATAAACTAACAGGCAACTACAAGTGTTGGAGAGGATGTGGAGAAATTGGAACACTTGTTCACGGCTGGTGGGAATGTAAAATAATATAGCTGCTATGGAAGGCAGTTTGGTGGTACCTTAGGAAGCTAAGTACTGAGTAGCCCTATTCAGCAATCATGCTACTTGGTATATACCCAAAAGAACTGAAAGCAGAGACACGAACAGACATTTGCACACCAATGGTCATAGAAGCATTATTCAAAATTGCCAAAAGATGGAAACAGTCACATTGCCCATAAACTGATGAATAGGTAAATGGAATGTGGTATATACATATGATGGAATATTATTCAATAGTGAGAAGCAATGAAGTTCTGAAACATGTGACAACATGGATGAAACTTGAGGTCACAATGTTGAGTGAAATAAATCACACACACACAAAAGAACAAATATAGTATGAGCTCGCTGATTTGAACTAATTATACTACATCAACTCATGGACATAGACTCTAGACTATAGGTTACCAGGAGCTAGAATGAGGCTACAGTTTGATTATAATGTTTAGAAATAGATAAAGGTGATGGTAGCACATTACTGAGAATATAATTAACAGTGTTGAATGGTGTGTGAATGTATTTGATAGGGGAATTTTAGAGTGATATATGTCAACAGAAGGAAAATCAGTGGTTAAAACATTTATAACTTAGTAAATTTATAATTTACTAAATTGTGTGGTGGACGATGACTGTGATTTACAGTACAAATATAATTTTTTCTACATGAACTAGAAGAAATGGATGAAACTATTACAAGGAGTTAATAACAGAGTGGTATATGAGAAAATATACCTATTGCAAACTGTAGATTATAGTTAACAGTAATCTCTTAATATTTTTTCATCAGCAGTAATAATGTACCACACCAAAGTCAGGGATCAATGATAATGGGGTAATAACAGGTACAGGATGTTTTGGGTGTCTTTAATTCTTTTTCTTTTTCTGTTTTTTCTTCCTGGAACAATGAAAATGTTCTAAAATTAATTGTGGTGATGAATGCACAGGTATGTGATGATACTGTGAGACATTGATTGCATGCTTTGGATGGCTTGTATGGGGTATGAATATATCTCAATAAAATTGCATTAAAGGAATTAAAACAAAGGGAGATACCACTAGGACAGCTATAGTCAAAAAGACAAATAATAACAAGTGTTGATGAAGATGTTGGAATCCTCATATACTGCAGATGCAAATGTAAAATGTTGTAACCATTTTGGAAAGCAGTCTGGTTTACCTTGAAATAGTTAAACAATGATCCTATGGCCCAATAATACTTCTCCTAGGCACCTACCCAAGACAAGTGAAAAGGTATGTCCACACAAAAAAAATTGTGCAGAAATATTCCCTACAGCATTGTTCATAATATCCAAAATTGGAAATAAGCAAGATGCCCATCAATTTATAAATGGATAAATGGATAAACAAATGTGGCATATCCATACAATGATATATCATTCAACAGTAAAACAGAATGAAATACTAATATATGCTACAACAAGGATGAAGCTTGAAACCATTATGCTTAAGTATAAGAACTCAGACAAAAAAGGTCACATATTGTATTAATGCATTTTGATGAATTTTACCATAAGGCAAATCCATAGAAATAGAATGTATATTAATGGTTGTGTGGGTCTGGAGGAAAGGATTAATGGGAAATGACTGTCAATTGGAATGGGGTTCCTTTTGGGGGTGATGAAAATATTCTGGTATTATATAGTGGTGATGGTTGTACAGCCTTGTGAATATGTTAAATGCCACTGAATTGCACATTTTAAATGGATGACTTTTACAGTGGGTTAATTATCTCTCAATTAAAAAAGTAATGCAACAATTGCCTCCAATTGGAAAAATAACTTGATTTATTTGAAGAACAAGAAAGCAAATGTAGTGAGCAACTCAGGAAGCTGTAAGATCATGCTCAGACTTTAGACCATGATCAAGAGTTTGGCTTTAATTCTCTTTGTAACAGGAAGCCTTTAAAACATATTGAAGAAGGGAGTGAAGTGAACTGTGACTTAGGATTTTAAAAGCTCATGTAGCTAATAAAGAGTGGAAGCAGTAACTGTGTTCCAAGGCTATAGTAATCTAGGCTAAAAGTTTTTAAACTTTTTGATCACTCACTCTTCTTTAAGAGTAAAGCATGTTAAAGTATATACCCCAATATGTGTATATTTAATTATTTAGATTATATTTACAAACTATTGTTCTAATATATTATGGCCTTATAAGATACACAATAAAGGATGAGAAAATATTGATAGAAGTTCTATTATTTTATTTGTATATCTCAATAGATCATCTTTTGCAGACCTTGGGGGTACTTGATTGCCAATTTGGAGACATTAATCCAGGTCAAATATGATGGTGGTATAGATTAAGATGCTACTGATACAAGTGATGGGAAGGTATGAGGTTGGGATATATTTGAAGGTGGAGTACAAAGGACCTGCAAAAAACTGAATCTGGGTATGTAGAAAAAGAGACAAGACATAAAGACACTTAAGATTTTTATCCAAGCAATTTGGGTTATGGTGGTGCCTTCAATCAGATGGGGATGAGTGGGAAAATCAGTTTTAGGGATAGCTATCAAGAGTTTTGTTTTTAACATGTTAAGATTTAGATACCTATTAGATGTGGGTCTGCATGATACAATCTAGAGAAGATAAATCCTAGGAGTAAATTATTGTGGATTTTGACTTTTAGAGATTGGAGGGAAGAGGAAGAAAAACCAATAAAAGAGATTTGTTAGGAAAAGTCAATAGGGTATCAAGAAAACCAAAAGAGTACAGAGTCCTGAGAGCAAAGTGAAGAGGGTATTTCAAGGAGAATGTGATTAAATGTGTGAAATGCTGTAGAAAAGTCCTTAAAGTAAGGACTGAAGATGGATCACTAGATTTGTCAAGGTGAAGGTTGTTTCAGTGGAGTAGAGGGGGTGAAGACTTTGTAGGTGAGTGAATGAAGATGTTAAGTATTGAGCACACCTTTGAGGAGTTTAGCTATAAATAGAAGCAGTATTTATAGCTTCTATAGTATGGCAGTAGCTAGGGGAGTATGGTAGGCAGCCTCTAAACTAGTCCTCCATGGTTTCTCATCTCTTGGTAGTCACACTCCTATCTAGTCCTCTCCTTTTGAGTTTGTACTGAATTTAATGGCTCACTCTGAAGAATGAGAAGTGGCAGAAGTGATGGGATATCACTTCTGAGATCAATTTGCAAAAAGGTTTTAGCTTCTCTCTCTTTCTGTCTTTCCCTCTCTGAACACTGGTGCTGGACAACTCTATGGAGAGGCCCACATGACATGATAAGGAACTAAGACCCTCAATCCAATAACCCATCAGGAGCTGAAGCTCACCAATAACCATGCAAGTGAGTCTGGAAGTGGATGCTTCAAGCTCCAGTCGAGTTGGGAGTACAGCCCCAGCTATAAGCCTCATGAGAGAACTTGAGCTAGGTCCACCCAATGAAGCTGTGCCTAAATTCCTGACCCTCATCAACTATGAGAAAACGTGCTGTTTTCAAAAGCTAAGTATTGGGGCATTTGTCACACAACAAATAGATAATTAATATGGGGGTAGAGATATGGCATCTAGGAATTGTTTGTTTTCTAATAGGGAGACACTTTTTTCTGTCTGAAAAGGATGATTCTCATTAGGATACAATGATACAGTGGAGAGCTGTGATAATAGTAATCCTTGCACAGAGATCCAGTGCAAAAATTTGGCCTTAGATAGGAGCAGGATGAGGCTGTATAGGTACAACATAGTCAAGCTGGTAAATTTGGCAGTGGGAGGCTGTGGAAATTATCTTCTGACTGCTTATATTTTCTCAGCAAAAGTGAGGTGATCACCTAAGCTTCAGGAGAGGCAGGGAGAGTACATTAGTCATATGTAAATTTGGGCTAACAGTTAACCTAGAATATGAAGACGTTCCATAGAATTTAAGAATTATAAAATATTGTCAATACAGAACAACTATGATTTCTACCAGTTATTATGAAAAAATGTTTATTTACACTTTTGGATCTCCCATTCCTCTACCTAATTTATATTAAAGATGTGATAAATGGAACCTTTTCCATAGTCAAATAGAAAGGCTATAGGAAGTCCATGGAAGTCCTCTTTGCAGCTTCCATCTGTTAGGACCATGCACACACACAAATAGTACCAAGAAGAATATGTGTTTGAGGGTGTCATAGAGGAACTTTGGCATTTAAAGCTCATACTCCATGAGTTCATGGATATTTGGGTCGACTCATGACTGGTCAGGGTAATTTGAATTAATGCTTCATCAGCCTATGTAAATTGGCCTTAATTCAAACTGAGGCCAGAAATTGGCTTAGTACTCAGCTAAGGATTATCAAGGAAAGTAATGGGAGAATTAGAAATTTACAAGTACAAGGGTAAAACTATCTAAGAAGCTGCACATATAATGAGTCTTGGAATTGACATTCTAATAGCCCCATCATTGATAAATGAATAAATAAAACATGCCTTAATTCAAATCCACTGAGAAGTTCTCTGAGCATGATTTAAAAAAATTGAGCAGTAATTCAGTGAACATGGTACTGCAAATGAGAACTCCAGAATAATTGCAATTGAACTAAATTCCATACAGAAGAAAATGGTGTGCTCCAGGATCACCATGGTCAGAATGGATCTCTCCTTTCTCTAAAAGCTCCACAATAATTTGTTTTATTTCTCTTTTGGCATGTTTTGTGGTTATTTATAGGTATGAATCATAACTCCAGTGCTCCTTGAAAGCAGATATATATATACCATCAAATGCTCTTTATCACTATTTTGGTTTTCCTTCTAGAAATCACAAGATCATACTTCCCTGCCTCCTTAAAATTAAGTGCAACTTCCTGACTTGCTGGCAAATTAAATGTCGGTGAAAGAAATATGCGTCCCTTCAGGGAGAAAGCTTTAAGAACCAGTGTATGCCTGAACTGTTGAACTGTATTCTAGTAGCCTTGATTCTTCAAGATGATTGTATAAATATGCTTCTTTTACAGTGTGACTGTGTGATTGTGAAAACCTTTGGCTGACACTCCCTTTATCCACGGTATGGACAGATGAGTAAAGAAAATAAGGCCAATAAATGAATAAATAATAGGGGAGATAAGGGATATGGGATGCTTTGGGTGTTGTTTTTATTTTTATTCTTATTTTTTATTTTTTTGAATAATGAAAATGTTCAAAAATTGATTGTGGTGAGGAATGCACAACTATATGATGATATTGTAAACCACTGATGTGCACATTTTGTACGATTATGTGGTATGTGAATATATCTCAATAAAATTGCATTAAAATAAGAACCAGTATATCACCATCTTCTGAATCCTACTTAAAAGCCTTCCTGTGATTAAATTAAGCATCACTCATTGCAGAAGACACACCCCTTAGCTGATTACAAATACAATCAGCTGTGGATGCAGGCATTGTAATCATGATTTAAGTCCATGAAATGTCCTCATAGCAACAGACAGGCCAGCGCTTGCCCAACCAGATGACCGGGCACCACCACCTGACCAAGTTGACACATGAACCTGACCATGACAGACCACATTTTCTTTTCATTGCCTCAGCAATTATGGAAATGCAGAGGTAGAGCCTCCATCATAATGAGTCCCTGAGTGAAGATGATAAACAGCAGATCCTCACAGCCAACATGTGATGGGCATGTAGCATGAATACAAACCACATTTTTGTGGTTTTAACTCTCTCATACTTTGGAGTTGTTTGTTGGTGCAGCATAACATAGCCTATTCTGACTAATATATTGTAAAATATATTACACTTAATTCAATAGTTTGGGGACAGTGCTCAATCATGAAAGCACTGTTAGACCTGAGGAATAATTTCATTCTCCAATGACCCTCTCAGTTCAGTGGCATGGATTGCTCTCAGGGCAGAATCCTGTGAATTTCTTTCGGCTCCCAGCTTACCTAGAGGAGGCTGACATTTGCATGAAGAGGACATTAAGGCTCTTTCACATTCAGCTTACCCCTACCATTAAGCAATGATTAAATCAAGTGAATTTTTGAGCACCAGCCCTCCATCAGTATTTTTGTTAGATCATTTCAGGAGATGCTGGTAAGGATGTAGAATTAAAAGAAACAGCTATAGGATTCTAGGGCATTCGATTTGGAAGGTAGCACAGGGAGCTTCCACACTCCCCCCTCATATAGAGAGTGGGCCTTGTGACCAGAGAAGGAAAGATTAAAGCCATAAGCAATGGCCACAAAGGACTAAATGCTAGCGACTGAAGTACTTACAGCCCAGTTGGCAGGAAATCCTGTCACCTCCTACAAAGGAATTCAACATATTCCCACCATTCACAGAACCCATAAACCTTCCATTCTTTCAGTCATGGAGAAGATAGATCTTAAATAATTCCCTTTATCCAACGATCTAGTTTTGCTAACTTTCAAAGGGTAGCTAACTCCTATCAAATACAAATTGTTGCAGAGAAACCCACTTTATAGGGCTCTCAGAGCCTCAATACCAAAGCCACATAAGTATATTACAAGAAAAAAAATTAAAGAAAATTTCAAGGAATATTGATACATATTAGCTGATACATATTAGCTGGCTGAACTCAAGTGTATAAGAGAAAAAATCATCATGACCAAATAAGGCTTGTCCCAGGATTATATGAATGATTTAGTGCCAGAAAAATCTATCAGTGTAATTTACCACTTTAAGAAACAAAAGGGCAAGAGTCTCCTAATGGTAAAATTTTCCCAAAATTCGTGTAGAATGGAACTTCTTTAACTTCATAAAGGACATCTACCAAAAATCTAGGGCAAACATTTTTCCTGATGGAGAAGACATACACACTTTTCCTATAAAGTTGGGAACTATATAAGGATGTTGACTATTACTACTACATTTTAATATAGTATTTTGGTTCTAATATAATGCTTGTTCTGAAAATGCAGTTTTGTTTCAATGTGATTGTTATGTGAGGACAATTTGAGCATAATAAGCATTTTGTACTTGTTTGCATGTGATTTCGTCCTCAGGAAACATTAGGTGAACAGAAAAAACTGCACCCAGCTGTACCAATCCAGTTAAGAATTACAGTGCATGTATGTGTATTCCAGTGCGCCCCCCACAGACCCCACACACATCTAAAAACTGGTAATACCATTTTTATTAGATTTCTATATTTTGTTTTGCCACTGATGAAGTTTTGAGTGTTGTGTCTTTAATACCATCTTTCCCTGAGCCCTGTGGTTTTTATTATGTCATTTCATACAGTGCAGTGATTATTAGGAATGCATATGCCCTGTTATAGCAGAACAGATTTTATTAGAGGTCCTTATCAATGCAATTAAGAAAAGTAAAAGACATAAGAGGTACCAATACCATGAGAGAAGTGGCAAGAATATTTTTATTTGCAATGTGAATGATAATTTACATAGAAAGCAGAAAAGAATCCCAAAACCTAAAGAACAAACTGAAGAATTCAAAAAGGTTGCCAAACACTTAAAAAAACCAATAACATTTTTCAAGCTCTGTTACAACCGATTAGAAAATATAACCAAAAATAAGATACAATTTACAATAGTATACAACATCATCAAGTATTGAATAGATATTCTAATCCCCAAAAGCACAAAACTTGAAGAAAATTTAAATATTTACAAAGAGCTTTAAAGAATACCTGAATGAATAGAAATATATACCTTTTTCTTATATGATTTCTCTCCCAAATAATCTATAGGTTTAATGCAATTATAACAAAAAAAAATCCAGCAGTAACTTGGAGAGTACTTGGACAAAAAGACTCAAAACTTTTATGGAAAAAAGTCCAGAAATTAAAATGATCCTACAAAAGAAAATAAAAGAAGGCATCCTCCCCTACCAAGTTTTAAAACATGTTACAAAACTGTAGTAAGGAAAAATACTAGTCCACTAACAAAGAAATGGAGCAATGTAAAAAATAGGGATTTCAGGAAAGAATAAAAAAGAAAAAAGTAAAGATGCTTATATGGGAATATGGTATCATACAGAAGTCCATCACAAAGTAAGTACAGGTTATTTAATAAATGGTTATGGGAAAACCATCTCACCATATTGAAAGAATAAAAAGAAATCTTAACTGTGGCCATGCACAAAAAAAACACTAACTCCAGATGAAAGTCAAAGCTGTAATTTTCTTAGAAGAAAATGCAAGAGGTGATCCCTTTACTATTGATTTTCAAGAAGATTTAAGAAAGCTGCAATAGGCAAAAAGTATATTCAGAAATTTATATTTGATTATATCGAAATCCAAGGCTATGGTCATGAGAACATATATAAAGACTGATGAGGGACACATTAGGGGAAGATCATTTGCAAAGTCAAAAAAAAAAAAGCAGATTAATGCCTCAAACAGGATTCTTTATACCACCGGATCTTGTGTTCTCTTTTTATTGTTTTGTAACAATGCTTTATCATCCTGAAATAAAATGTGTAGAAAATATAACTATTATCAGTTTGCTAAAGCTATCAGAATGCCATATACCAGAAATGGATTGACTTTTATAAAGGGGATCTATTGAGTTACAAATTTATAGTCCTAATGCCATAAAAATGTCTGAATTATGGCATCAACAAAAGTATACCTTCACTCAAAAAAGGCCAATCATGTCCAGCTTTTTTGCCACATGGGAAGGCACATGGCAATGCCTGCTGTCCTTCTCTCCAAGCTTCTGGTTCCAAACAGACTTCGTAACTCCTGTTTCCAGTGGCTTTCTCTCTAAGCATCTGTGGATCTTCAGTTAGCTTCTCCAGGGCAGACCCTGGGTTTCATCTCTTAGCTTAGCATGTCCAAACATCTGTGTATTATTTCACCTCTCTGCTCTGTGTCAGATCTCAGCTCTCCATAAGCTCCTGTAAGGACTCCAATAAACTAATTAAGACCCACCTTGACTGGGCAGGGCCACATCTCTACTAAAATAATCTAATGAAAGGGCCGTACACAAATATAGGTCTGTCCCAACAAGATTGGATTAGGGTTAAGAGAACATGGCTTTTCTAATAGTACATAGTAGTTTCTAACCAGTACATTCAACCCTTTGGACCCCAAAAACACATGTTATTTCCATATACAAAATGCATTCTTTCCATTACAATATTTTAAGAGCCTTAAATCATTTCAATAACAATACAAATACAAAGCCAAATGCAGTACAAAAATTTCATCAAAGTCAGTTACAGGGATGGACTACCCTAAGCCAAAATTCTCCTCTGACCAAAGGAAGGTTTATTTGGTCTGGAACCAAAATTTTCTGTAGCACATAATCTAACTCAACCTATCTGTTTAGTTTATTTGGACAACAGACACACAGGGAACCCAGAATAAGAATGAGAGCCTTTAATCCTGTATATATTAAGGTAATGCCTGGATACATCCTAGAGTATAGTAAGCAGATAATAAGAGTATTGGCGAAGTCCCTTGAGGGATGAGAGAAAAAATATGGAACTATTAAACTACCATCAGGAAATCCCCTGATGTCCAGAACCTAAATTTTCCATAGCACATAATCTAACTCAACCTGTCTGGATAGCTCATGGAAAATAGGAAACTCAGAATAAGAAAGACACTTTTAATCCTGTATAGCTTATTGTAATGCCTTGATGCATCCTAGAATATATTAGGCAGTTAATTAAAAAGTGTTGGCAAAGTACCCTGAGGGAGCAGAGAAAGATATGGAACAACTGAACCTTACCATCAGGGAATCCTCTGATACTGTGTCAAACTTTAGGGACACCCAAATCAATAGGCCATGCCCTTGATCTTGAGGCTTACTCTTGTGAAGCTTATGTAGGTAGTGGAGAAGCTTAGATTACTTATAGGTATGCCTAAGAGTTACTTCTTGAGGACCTCTTTTGTTGCTCAATTGTGGTCTCTCTCTCTCTCTCTAAGCCCAACTCTGCAAGTGAAATCATTGCCCTCCCCCCTACATGGGTTGAAAGTCTCCCTGGCAGTGTGGGAGGTGACTCCCGGAGATGAGTCTGGTCCTGGCACAGTGGGATCAACAATTACATCCTGACTAAAATGGGGCAAAGAAGTGTAACTAATAAAATAACAGTGGCAGAGAGAGAGTTCAAATAGAGTCAAGAGGCTACTCTAGAGGTCATTCTTGTGCAAGTTTCAGTTAGACATTGCTACCTATTATAACTTGCCAAACCCCAACCAAAACCATTACAGACAATCATAAAAAAACCTAGGGTGATATATAAGATTCTACAAAGGTTCCAGGCATTAGGGTAACTTTCCAGAAACCTAAAACCTCCAGAGGGTTCCCTGGACCAGCTAAAGTCCTGAAACCTAGAGGGCCCAGCCTCTCCAGAACATCAGATAGTTCCATCTCCCTATCCTATATTATTGACAGACCCTTCCAACATGAAAACATTAGAATGGCCACAGCCCAAATACCCATAAAGAGAGGGACAGAAAGATCAAAGGTGATGGTGGAGTTATACAGAGAAAGTAGGATTCAACAAATGAATATGATTGCTGAATCATAAAATTGATATTTCTTTTAGTCTCCAGTATCTTAGAACAGCTAGAAGTAAAATCCTAAAACTGTGGAATTGTAACCCATGTCAAACTCTGAAATATGTTCTACAAGTGATTGTGGTGCTATGCTTTGAAATCTAATGCTTTTTTGGTATGTATGATATTTTTCACAAAAAAGAAAAAGTCTATTGTGATGATAAAAAAAAATTTATTCCTTCTAGCCTCCTATATTCTGGAGCAGCTAGAAGGAAAAATGTGAGAGGATAGTATGGTAGCTCAGGACAAACTCTGGGATTGGTCCTATAACTACTTGTTGAACAGTGCTTTGAAAACTATTGCTTTTTTATTTCTTTGCTTTGTATATATGATATTATACAATAAAAATGTTATTAAAAAAAAGCAGTACAAAAATCTCGTCAAAGTCAGTTACAGGCATGATCTGCCCTAATGCAAAATTCTTCTTTTGCTGTGAACCTATGAAATTTAGATCAAGTTTTCTGCTTCCAATATAGAAAGGAGGGACTGTCATAGGATACATGTTCCCATTTACATCGGGTGATACTGGGTGGAAAATAGGGGTCAAAGGTCCCACACAGTTGCTAAAATATGAAGGGCAAACTCAATTGGGTTTCAAAATCTGAGGGTCATTTATCCTTGGGGCTTGAGAAAGCAGCAGTCCCATCCTTTCCAAGGGCTTATGCAGTGGCCATGTTCTCTCCAAACATTGGGATGAAGGTTGCAACATTGTGGAACACTGGGGAAACCACCTTTTTCTTGGCTTCATACTCTCCAAGCATCAGGGCATCACCTGGATTCTCTGTCATCTCTGGGGCACGTGCTCAATCGTTTCAGAATAATGGAGTGGTTGCAAGGTTCCCTCCAATCCCTCAGGAATGCGCTTCACCCTCTCTGAAGCCTGGGGCACCAAAACTCTTCCTGAACATTGAGGTGGAAGGCCCTCCATCTGCCTTTGGGGAAAATGCATCCTCTTCATGTGCATGGGTGGATCTACTCTGCTGTCCAAAATTCCTGTCTCCAGACCTTAGCTTCCATGGTTCTGACTTTGAAGTAATTTTTCCTTCAGTCTGTTCCTTTTTTGTCCCTTTTAGCCCAGACTGGCAGTGGTTCTGTTCACACAGATCTTGCCAGAAACTTGTTTTCGTTGCAATTTACAGGGATCACACCCATAAGACAATAGGACTTCCCATAATTCCTTTCTAGATAACTCCATCTCCAAACCCGGCTTGCCCTGACATGACTGAGTGGTTCCATGTTTGGTTAAATTCTCATGTGGGGAAATGTTCTCTGGGGTCTTATTTTCGAAAAGCACAGAACTTTCCAAACTATCAGTTTCTGGTGTCTTTGTATCCAAGAGTTTGGTTCTCAGCTTATCCCTTTTCTGTTGCATTTTATTATAAGTTGCAAGAAGCCAAGCTGCATTTTCCACATTTAGTTTGGAATCTTCCTCAGCTAGATATCCAAGATCATCACCTTCAAATTCTACCATCCATCCAACACTAGTACTCAATTTTGCCAAATTCTCTACCACTTTAATACAAGGATCACCTTTCTTCCAGTTACAATAACACGTTCATCATTTCTGTCTAAGGCCTTTTTGGAAAAAATGTAAGCATCCACATTTCTACCAACAGTCTCTTCAAAGCAATGCAGGCCATTCCTATTCAACTCCTCACAATTATTCCAGAATCTTCCCCTTATCCATGTAAAAAGCTGTTCCAACATGTTTTATATTTGTAAACTGCAGTACCCAACTTCTCTGGTATGAAAATATGTTTCCGTTTGCTAAAGCTGCCAGAATGAAATATACCAGAAATGCATTGGCTTATTCAAAGGAGATTTATTAGCTCACAAATTTACAGTCCTAAGGCCATGAAAATGTCCAAATTAAGGCATCCAGAAAAAGATACTTTGACTCTGAACAAAAGGCTGATGATATCCTGGCTTTCTCTGCCACATGGGAAGGCACATGGTGATGCCTACTATCTTTCTCTCCTGGTTTCAGGTTTCAAACACCTCTCTCATCTCCTGTTTACAGTGTTTGTGGGTATTCACTTGGCTTCTTCAGGCAAGACTCTGTGTTTCATCTCTTAGCTTAGCATCTCCAAATGGTTGTGTCTGGTTTCATCTTTCTACTCTCTGTGCCGAATCTCAGCTCTCTGTGTTGACTCTTCTAAGGGTTCCAGTGCACTAATTAAGACTCACCTTGAATGGGTAGGGTTACATCTCTATGGAAATAATCTAATTAAGAGGCCCCATCCAAACAATGGGTCTGCCCTAGAAGATTGGATAAAGGTTAATAGAATATAGCTTTTCTGGGATACATAACAGTTTATAACCAGCACAATAACTTACCAAACTTCATAATTTACACTAATCATTATAATGCATGAATTGGTATATTCAGCAGAGATAAGAGGAAAAGATTTTTTACAATAATATATGTTTTCAAATGTAGATGTTAGGCAAACTACACTAGAATGTATAATGAAGTGAAGAGATGCTTGCATCTATACATTGAATCATTATGAATGGAACAGCTGCAAATGTCAACTAATGTAGGCATGCTTATTGTAGTCACAAATTCCTGAGTCTTGTTGACATTAGTAACCAGTTTTTCCAAACTGATAAGCAAACTTAGGCAAAATTCAGAATAAAAGAAAGTGCAGTCTTAAACAAAATTCAGGAACACTATGTACTTAAAATTATCTGAACTCAGAACCTAACTTTCTTTTATCTACAACTAATTTTTTCTACAAGTAGATTTTTTATCTTTGTTAATATCTGCCAAAACATTTGAAAATTAAGAGGGATGCAGGAATATTTTTGCATGTGTGTTGGAAGTCTAACGTTCTTGATCCCCACTCCTTAAAGCCCAATCATTGAGACAACCAAACACGTCTCCACAAATTTCTAAAATGTCCCATAGGGAGGTTTGCTGCCCCTGTTAAGAACTTCTGGCCTAGATATAAAAGAAGCTCATGCAAATCAACACGATAAAAACACGACCTGAAGAATAGAAAAATGGATAAAGATTATGAACAGATAGTTCATAGAAAGACACTACGAATGAGAAAGTGGTATATATGAAGAGATGATCAACCTCATTAGTAATTAGGAAAATGCAATGGAAAACAACAATCTAAACCTACATCATACTCATCAGACAGCCCTTAGTCAAGATGAAGTGTTTGTAAGAATGTGTGGAATCATCAGCCAGTATGCTTGGTAGAAGTGTAAAGTGGAAGAGAAGTAATTTGGAAATCTTTAGTGAAAACCAAAGTGTGCATTTTCCAAAACCCAGTTATTCCCCTTCTAGGTATAAACACCAGAAAAATACCTGCACAGGTACACAAAGAAATATGTAGGAGTATGTGCATTCTGGCATTGTTATTAATAGCAAAGTGTTATGGAGGAAACCTAGGTTTTAATAAGTAGAGGAATGTATAAATAAAATGACATATATGCAAAGGATGTAATGAAAACACATTGATCAGGATAACAATGTTGCATGAAAAGGAAAAAGTAGAAGATGTAGAGCACAATATCATTTGCGCAAATGTAACTCACACAATTTATATATTATTGTGATAGTTATGTGTACATAAAGTTCTGGAAGGTAGATTGGGAAGATCCACATAAAATAGATGCATGTGTACCTATGCTTTTTTCCAGGTATCTTTTCTGTGTAGTGCAAAATTCATTGTGTCCTATTTCCATTTATTTTTGTCTGTATTTTCAACATAAAAGAATGCAACTGGTTTAAGTTTCCCAGTCTGCTCAAGCAAATACTATGAAATTGTTCAGCTTAGACATTTATTTGCTCATGGTTTTAAGGCTGGGAAAATGTCCAAATCAAGGCCCCTTCAAGGCAATGCTGTAGCATTCTGGGGTTGACTGCCTGTGATTCTTGGCTCCTCTGTTACATGGCAAGGCACATGGTGGTCTTTCCTGGTCTCTTCCTTCTTTTCCTGGTTCCGTTTCAGCTTCTTGCTTCCTATGGATTTCTCTCTCTGTGTCTGTGTATTAGTTAGGGTTCTCTGGAGCAACAAAATCAACAGGGAACACTCACAAATATAAAACTTATAAAAGTGTCTCATGTGACTGTAGGAATGCAGAGTCCAAAATCCACAGGGCAGGCTGTGAAGCCGATGATTCTGATGGAGGGTCTGGATGAACTCCACAGGAGAGGCTCACCAGCGGAAGCAGGAAGAGAGCCTGTCTCTTCTGAATCCTCTTTAAAAGGCTTCCAGTGATCAGATTAAGCATGACTCATTGCAGAAGACACTCCCCTTTGGCTGATTACAAATGGAATCAACTGTGGATGCAGCCGATGTGATCATGATTTAATTCTATGAAATGTCCTCATTGCAACAGACAGGCCAGCACGTGCCCAAACAGACAAACAGGCACCACCACTTGGCCAAGTTGACACGTGAACCTGACCATGACAGTCAGTATTCGTTCTATTTATAAAGGACTCTAGTAATAGAATTAAGATCCAGCCTGATTAGGCTGGGTCACAGCTGAACTAGAGTTGCCTCATTAAAGGGTTCGGTAAGCATTCAGAGGTTGTCATTTATTTTGTTTTGTGAATATAAATATAAAACCTTAGGTGCATGGTATTGAATTGACAATAATCTTCGGATCATACCACATAATTATTGGACTATTTATGGTCACTCTTTTAGCATTAATTATTATTATTATTATTCCCTACCCATCAACTCTAATATAACAAAGAAAATAGTAGATATGGAAAATATTTACAAGTATGCACACATTTAATCCTGCTAGAAATCAAGGAAATGCAAATTTTAAAAAATCAATGCAGGGGCAGCGGCTGCCGTGGCTCAGCAGGCAGAGCTCCGACCTGCCGTGCTGGAGGTCTGGAGTTCGATCCCTGGTGCCTCCTGCCCATATGCAAATTTAGAAAAAAAAAAAAGAATAAAATTTAAAAAAAATCAATGCAGGGTAATTTTTACCCATTAAATTGTAGAAACTTAAATGATGGAACCTAATGTTGGCAACAACATGGCAAAACCAGTATCTTCATATATAGAAAATTTGATTGCTACCTTTTGGAAAGCAATTTAAAATATGCAATAAAATATTCATACCCTTTGACTAATTAATTCCACTGCTGGGACTTATGCTCAGGAAATTATTCAAAATATAACAAACATTGTATTGATGAAAATGTCCAATCTAGCATTCCCTAAAAGAGCCATCCTAAATATTTAACAATAGGGAAATGAGTAAAGAAAGTATGTTATATCCATTCATTGGAATATTGCACATTCATTTAAAAATAGAACTATAAAGAATAGAGAAAAACACCTGAAAATATTTAGGCTCAATACAAAGGTAACTAAAAACTGTAAAAAATATTAGATATATGGGAAACTGGAAGAAAACATACCACAATGATAATATTGGTTATATCAGTGTGGCAAAGGGATTACATATTTACAAGAATAAATGTAGAGAGTTTCTAACATGTGTCCAGAATATATAAAGGTTTAGGAAAGACATCTGAACTTGAGGTGTCTACCTTGTTTCCATGATACTAGGTGATACTTTTAAGAAGTAAAGGAGCATTTCCTAAATTGTTCAGAAATTCCAGCATCATGTTGGTATAAATCTGTTATTTTCATTCTGGTTTCTCATAAAGATCATCTCGGAGTTTAAAAATAGCAATATTGGGGCCCATCTCCAGAGGTTCTGATTAAACTGGTCTAGGGTCAGACCCAAACATCAGGATTTTTGTGTATGAAATTTACTTTTATTTTGCTCTGCTGTGAGTATGTTGTATTTTGTACATGAATTTGCATCTATAGTCAGTTGATTGCATCTGTAGCTGATGGAAACTACTATTAACAAAGGAAATTGCCCTCAGTGATGAGCAGTATCTCCTCATCCAGGTCTTAAAGGGAGAACAGAGAATTTCAGAAGTCCGAAGAGAGAATTCCGAACTCTACTTCAGCCAGCCCACTTCTCCTGAGAAATTCAATATCACTTTCACTGAAGTTTCCAAATTTAAGCCTGCCCTACAGAATTCAGATTTGCCAATCCCCATCCATGTGTTGTGGGGTGCACCGAAAGAGAGACCACACAATTCAAAACTGCAAGCCAATTTTGAGTTTTTATTAGCTGCCCGGCGACTGCCTCAGAAATTTCCAAGAAGGAAGATTCAGAGAGCAGCCCTCAGGGGTTTTCAAGGTGTGCTTATAAATGCTAAAATCATGTTGTGGTTTTGCAGTTGCTAGCAAGCAAGCGTGATCATAGAAGCAGAAAAATGTCATTAGCTGTTGCCAAAACATATCCTGTTCTCTCAGTTTCCTGACATTGGTTATTGTTTAACTCTTGGGGACATTCCGTCCCAATGTTGTGGGGACTTTCCCTGCTTGGACCTGACTGATTGCTCCTGCTTGTGCCTGATTGATTGCTCCTGGCCCTCCACACATGGTCGTGTGAGCCAATTCCTATAATAAATCTCTCTCTTCATATATATATATATGTATGTATGTATATATATATAATTCTTTCTGTTTCTATGGAGTACCTTGACTAACACATCAGGTTTATTAATTTCTTTAGCTGCCAGAAATGGAATGGCTTTTGAAAAGATAATTTAATAAATTATGAGTTTACTGTTCTAAGGCTATGAGAATGTCCAATTTAAGGCACCAACATGAAGTTACCTTCACTCAAGAAAGGTTGATGCCATCTGGAACACCTCTATCAACTGGGAAAGCACATGGCTGGCATCTACCAGTCCTTGCTCCTGGTTCTGTTGCTTCCAGATTCTGATGCCAGTGGTTTCCTCTCTAAGCATCTGTATCAGCTCTACTCTGCTCTGAAGGAACTGTTCTCCAAGCACCTCTGTTGGCTCTCTCTGCTGACTCTGAATTTTCTCCACAATGTTTCCTTTGTTAAAGCATTCCAGTAAACTAATCAAGACCCACCTTGAACGGGTGGAGTTACATCTCATCTAATTAAAAGTCACACCCATAATTGGGTGTGCCACATCTCTGTGGGGATAATCTAATCAAACAATCCACCCTACAATACTGAATCAGGATTAGAAGAATTGGCTGCTCCCATAAAATTGGATCCAGATTGAAACATGGCTTTTCTGGGGTACATAATAAATTCAAACTGGCACACCACATGATATTACTTAGTAGCCACAATCAAGACTACCAATCTAAGTAAGTTCTGGGAAGGTTTTTAAATTATAGAACCTTAGCATTACCACAACTTAAATGTATGAAGAAAGAGAACATGATATTTTTAAAAGGACATCTTAATCTAATATGATGAAGCTTAAGATGAATAAATTTAACATCCTTTCCTCAAATTCCACCCCTTCTCTAATAATCCCACAAATAATAAAAACAGTATTTTTGTAGGATACAGGCGATAGGGCTCAACATTGGTGCAGGAAAAACAAAACAAAAGAGTTAGGCATAGTACAAAATTAGCTCAGTATGAGTTTGGAGTTTAAACATCATAATAGAAGTTGTGTAAATGTATACTGCCTTAATAAATATGTAGTATTTTGAATAAAGGAGATGAGTCTCCCTCCACTGCACTTGTTACACCACTCCAGAGAACTGCATATTTTCCTGAATGCTACCTTTTAAATGAACAGAGGCCACAGAGAGGGTTACCAGGATGCTGACAGGACTAAAAGCCATGTGGAATCTGGGGACAAGTAACTTCAAGAGGAGCCTTAGAGGTGCACAGTAACTTTCTTCAAATATTAATAGAGTTGTTACACAGAAGAGGGACTAGGCACTTTCTCATGTCTAGAACTAATCTTGAACTAACTAGATTAGTTCTGTGTGACTGTTTTGATTTGCTAAAGCTGCCAGAATGCATTATACCAGAAATGGTTGGCTTTTACCATGGGGATTTATTAGCTTACAAATTTACAGTTCTAAGGCAATGAAAATGTCCAAATGAAGGCATAAACAGGGTACCTTCTCCAAAAAAAGATTGCTGTCATCCGGGACACCTCTGTCACATGGGAAGGCACATGGCCAGTGTTTGCTTGTCCTTCTCTACTGGGTTTCATTGCTTCCAGCTTCTGGCTCCAGTGGCTTCCTGTCTCAGCTTCTGTGTGGGTGTGTCTTTGTCTCTCAGCTTCTTTGGGCTTCTCTCTGCTCTTTTGGCTTTTTTTTCTACCTTTTATCCTCTCATAAAGGACTCCTCCAATAAAAAAGATTAAGACTCACCTTGGATAGCCTAACCAAAATGTTCCACTCACAACAGGTCTGTACCAACAGGAATGAATTAAAAGAACATGGCCTTGGGTAGTGCAACGGTGGATCAGTGGCAAGAGTTCTCCCCTGCTGTGCCGGAGACCTGGGTTCGATTTCCGGTACCTGCCCATGCAAAAAAAAAAAAACAAAAAAAACAAAACCATGGCCTTTTCTGGGGTACATAACAGCTTCAAACTGCCATAGTGACCTTAGACTCAAGCACTAGGATGAATTGCAAGAACAGATTTGAGGTCAGCATAAATCTGAAATTTCTAGTAGAACTGTTCAAAGAAGCACTGAATTGCTTCATGAGGTAATGAGATGCCTGCCATTGAAGGTATTTAAGAAGATCAAATAGATGTTGATGCTCTATTTTAAACTTAAATACTGAATGAAAGTCTTGGAGATGTAAAGATAGATACTATAACATGTTCCTTCCAACCTTGAAGTTTTGTTAATCTTTAATATTCCAAATTACCACCCTTCCCAATTTCAACTACAATTTATTTGGATTTGTGCAGGGATTTAACTTGTGTATAAAAAAAAAAAGAAAATCCATAAAGCAGTGCCCCACAATTTAAATCACAGTTTAAGAAGTCACTTGGGCTCTCCTTTTCAGTTTTAGGTTAAGGAGAAGGCTGATCTTTGTATCAAGTTACCTCAGGTAGAAACCGATTACAAGATAACAGTCTCTGCATCCCCTGGCAGGCACTGTTGGTTTTCAGACACCTATCCAACAGTCATTCTCACTCTCCTTCCTTGCTAACAGAACCCTGATTTTGCTCAGAATAAGCAGCAGTGTGCTCAGGAAGGTGGGTGCTTCCCTCATCTAAACCAAGAATGCAACCTCATGTCCCTCTTGCCAGTGATTGGTTTGGGGGGTGGTCATATCCAGTTTTGTCCAAAAAGATGTAAGGGGAATTCTACTGGAGGACTTCTGGGAAAGGCTCCTTTCTGATGAAGAACAGAGAATGCAGTAGGAGGGAAAAGGAACTTGGAAAACATTTCTTCCTCCTATCATTAAACTGGTCCTCTGACAATGTGGTATGTTGAACTGTGGCAACTATCTTGTAATCACGAGGTGGAAGCCAAAATAGATGCAGAGAAGCTGTCTCAGAGTCCTGATGTTATAGAACTCAAAAAAAGCCTAACTATAGCATTCTTATCATGTGAGGTAATAGGTCCCCATTGTTTTAAGTCACCTTTTAGTTGGATATTCTGTTACTTGAAGCCTTTAAATCTTAATAAATCAAGTCCCAGAACAAGAATTCAGTTGAATGAACTGCAGGAACCATATGACAAAATACACAACAAGAGAGCCTTTAATACTTGTGTTTAGCATAATTAATTAGTACTGAATGAGTCTAGATTTTACCTATCATTTATCTAGTTATCTCTTTACCTCTCTTCATCTATCCATATCTATCTATCATTTGCCATCTATGTCTTTATTTATGTCTATGTCAGTATATCATTTATCATCGCTCTCTATATGTCTATATCTTTGTCTTTTTATCATCTATCTAAATTCAATAGCTATAGCAACCAAGTTAAGTGACACAGGGGTTCCTCAAATCAAATAATCTGGTTTAAGAATCAAGTGAAATATAAATGAAAAAAAGAGAATCAATGGAACTTCTTTTAGTGTTAGTCCCTGCATTGAGTCATCTCTGCTACGTATAATCTTCTTCCTTATTAATAAATACATAAACACCATTTTGCAGATGAAGAATTCACAATCTTGGGTGAGAGTCCAAGGTCACATAGCTAGAAATTGGCTTGGGCGATGAGTCATAAGATAAAACCTAGCTTGGTCTGACTTCTAAATCCATGTTTTTAACCAGTGTATTACATTACCTCGTATATACAAGGAGAGACATGATAAATGAAAGCGGTGATAGATATGGCTAATACATAAGGGAAGACAGCAAAAGGAGGTTACAGACCCAGTGCCACCAGCAGTGGATAGCTTGTGTTTCTCTGCAATACAAAGAATCAGAAAAGAAATGTTCCCAATAGAGCCAAATTGTTGGGTTCAAGACAGAAGTAAGTGAGCTAGCGGTATAGAGGACACGCAATGACTTACACAAGAGTGAAAATTCTTCGGCTTTCATGGACTTTATACTTACCAATGGAAACACTGGGTTGAGGATGCTAAATGGAATGGTAACCCTGTTAACCTCATGCTGTCATTTTAAAAAGATCATCTTTTGATCAGAAAGTGATGGGCTCTTTTCCAGCATTTTATATATTACCTAGAATCCTCAGACTTCTTGCATTTTCTATGAAGAATTCCAAAGATCTCAGCAACATTTTTGTAATAATGGTATTTTCAAACACGTTAGACATACTCATCTAGTTATAAGTGATGGTAAAGTTCATTTACATAATGTTGTTAAATTTATTAATGTAAATTTACAGTGTTAGCCTAATACTGATTAATGACAGCTTAAAAAATGAAACCTTTCAACTGTGTGAAGAAGAAAAGTCATTTAGTTAGGAGTCAAGGTGTCCAGATGCTTGTATGTACTATAAGACTTATCCCCTGGGGAATTTTTATTAATTGTCAAATTTTCATTAAATATTGAATTTTCATTAGCCCAAACTGGCTTCTTAACTATTTCAAACATACCATCGTGTATTCCAGATGAAATAAAAAGAAACTGTATATTGCTTTGAAGTCGCTGTGGCATTTTTAGGTTGAGATTAATCCCTGTGGGAGAGAGAGAGGAGGTGGGAAAGTGAGTGCTTGTAGAATTGGGGCCATTAAATGCATTCTGCAAAACAGAGATTGTGTGGAAAACTGAGTCATCATTAGAAAACCATTGCATTCCCAGGAAATTCTATTAGTGACTATTCTCTAGAAACCTTCAAAGAAACAGCTAGAGAGGTCCATACCAGAATGACAATAATATATTCACATAATTTTGCAGGAAATCATGATGGTGTCAGAAATCGATGGTCTTTTTCTTTAGTTTCATCTCCATTAGAGGCAGAGTCAAACAGTCAGATTTCATGAAGCTGAGATTTATGTGCTGGTTAGGTGCCTAACAAGACGCTAAATGCCAGAAGGATTTTTGTGAAAGGATTACGAACTCGTTTTTAGTTTCTGCTAGTTACCGTCAAAGCTTAGGAAGCATGAGCCCTAGGGAGTTTGAAGGATTGACAGGTCTACAGCGGGAGCAGACGGGATGAGGGGGTCTGTTTCATTACAAATTGGCTTGTTAGTGAAGGCTCTACCACTCTTACAACTGGATCATGTATTTACATTAGCTTATAGCATTGCTCATGGTCAGCCCATTATCCTTGATTAGCATAAATTAATCTCAATAAAAATTTGCTGGAGTTAGACTGACTCATCCCTAATGGTTGTGATTTTATGCAGCTATGAAATAGGCTTTTGAAAATATTCTGAGCTAAATTTAAGCAGCTAAATGGTTAGCAGAAGCAGTTGATGCTCTGATATCTCTCTCTTCACAGAAAGAAAATAGTTGCTCAACAAGTATGTGCACAGTTTCATTATTACAGGGCACCTGCAATGATATCCTCTGGAGGTTGTGTCTTGTACATTTGATTATCTCATGAAAGCTCTGGAAAGAGTGATTTATGATTCTGCTGTATGATCTGAGTTCTGATATTTAATCTTGATGGATCTTTAGTTTTCTCATCTATAAAATAGGGGTTAGGTTTAGATAATCTCCAAGCTTTCTTGAAACTAAAAAAATCTGATATTGGTTTTTAAGATTTTTCAGGTTTGTTAATTTTGGCAAGAATAATTCAGAGACGTTAACTAATCAAACTGTCTTAAGGATAGCACAAAATGGAACCAAACCTCCTTTCTGGAGCTACATCATTAGTTTTGAATGATAAAGTTTTCACATTTTAAAATTCATTTCACTCCAATTTTTTAAACATAAAACTACGCAACTTAATCTTGCATGCTCAGGGAATTGGAGTGAAAAACAAATACTCAATTCAAAAGAATTTTTCTTTTGTGATGTCATAGAAAATTATATTAAGAAATTTGCAGGGACCTTTGAAATGATCCTCACTTCCCAATCTGTTTAAAAGTTGCATGCAACTAGATGCACTGATTTTACCAATGCGTAATAGTTTTTTTCTTGCAATAACCTTAATTTTAATATATATGCAATCAAACTTACAGGGTCATTTCACCTCAAGCACGTTGATTAAGTAGGAGATACCCAAAGTTCCTGCTGACCAAGAGGGCAGCACTGATTCTGAGGGCTTCTATTTGGATTCCCAATGGCTTTCCCTTATTATTTGAAAATGGTTTCACAACTGTGATTCAGAGAGCCAGGGCCAAAGCATGCCTTTGCCTTCAGAGGTGGTCTTTGGAAATGAGGCCATTCCTTACCTGTCACATTCCTTCCTTTTGCATCTGGGGGAGGGTCATATGTCTTCTAGTTCTCAAAGAATCTGGGACTAAAACAAAACAAATTTCCCCAATAGGTCAGGAAACCATGTCCAACTTCCCAGAGATGATGATTAGCAGCATCTTTTTTCATATCAAGGTTTCGAATATGCCTACTAGGTTTTTAAATTGTTCAGAGCTTTTGTAAAGTCAACAGTGATCAGAAATAGGAGGAATTACCTCTGTGAAAGTAGTATAAAAGAAAAAAATTCCCATTTAAGATCCCAACCCATTGGTGGTAACCGAATTGTACATCAAATAAAATTATTTTCCCTGTAGATTTAGTTTTAAATGGACTTCAGGGAAGAACGTCTAATGTAGCTTCACCAAACTTCCCCCTAAAACACCTATGAAGACACATAAAAACATGAAAAGTTGAAGTTGCAGTGGAAACTAAGATTGATGGATGGCTTACTGATAGACTCTTGGAAGAGTTTCTACTTAATAGAAGACTGCCTGAGCAGTGAAAAATAATTAGTAGACCATCTATGCTTCCCCTCATAAAACCAAGCATCTTAATCTGCCTGCAAGAAGCTAAAAGACATTGCCTTTAATTCACTACCTGTCCCTTCACACAGAAATCCTAGTATTTGTCTATTGCAAGGATCCTGAACTTTGAAGCAGCCAATATACTCTTCCACAATACCAGATCTCTTTACTTAATGAATTAAATAATACGTGCTTGCATTACAAAAGGGAGATGTGTCAATTGCAGAATTTTTGAAAATGGAGAAAAATTCAAAGGACAAGTTTACAGTTACTCCTAATTCTGCTATCCAGAGACAACCACTATTAACATGAGAATATATATCCTTTCTTTTTAGTGTTTTTTTTTTTTTAATTTGCATATGGGCAGGAGGCACCAGGGATCCAACTCCAGACCTCCAGCACGGCAGGTCGGAGCTCTGCCTGCTGAGCCACGGCAGCCGCCCTATCCTTTCTTTTTATACATTCTTCTTTTTTTATAAAATAAGAGTATTTTGCACATACTATTTTGTAAATGGATTTTTATTTAAATTGTTTATTTGCATGAAATAATCCATGTTACCTATCATGTTTAGAGTATGAATGTTAATATATGTGTTCATACAAAGTATATATATTTATATATATATTGCCTTATTCCATTGCATGCATGTACCACTAATGTCCCTTTGGCTGGGAATAAGGTTTATTTGCCATTTTCTCTGTTGTCAGTAATGTGTTATTGAACACATTTGTAACCTTTTATATACATCTATGTTTATTTTCTTAGGATAAGTTTTTAGAAGTGGAACTGTTAGGTCAAAATGAATCCTTCTTTTTAATTCCTTTAAGGCACAATACCAAAAGACCTCAAGAAATATTACACCAGTTTACAAACCTGTCAGCAGCGCATGACAGTGACTGTTTACATGAATCAATACTAATCCTGAATCTCTTCATTCTTTTTCGGTTTTTTTTTTGGGGGGGTGCATGGTCCGGGAATCAAAGCCAGGTCTCCAGCATGGAAGGCGAGCATTCTACCACTGAACCACCTGTGCATCCCTCGTCATTCTTTTTTATCTCAAAGGTATGAAATTTTTTCTGTTTAAATTTTATTGCTTTTATTATACTTGATGTTGAATATTTTTGTCACTATTGTGAATTACTTTTTCATGCCCCTTGCTCATTTTTCTACCATGTGTTTACTTTAGTCCTATTTGTTTGTATGATCTCCTCATATAGTACATAGATTAACCCATTATATGTTATATGAATTGCAATTTTTTCCTAGTTCATAATTTACCTTTTAATTTTGCTTCTGATGTTTTTCTTATATACAGATGTTTTAAATGTTTATATAACTGTACATGATTCACTCCCCTCTGCAGCTGATATGACCAACAATGAACACTGATCTAAGTTGGGTTAATTCGGTTCTTTTTTTCTAAGAATTTGAATCTGAAACATTGAGCAATTGACTCACTTACATGAAGGAGGCACTTGAAATAGAAGGGCATGAGGGAGAAGGCAGACCCAGAGTTGCCTCCATGATATGCCACAGTGTCAGGCAAGCCAAAGCCATGGAAGAGTGAAATCTGAGATTTCTGGGCAATCCACTCTGTAGCTATAAGAATGAAGCAGATACATAGAGAAAAGAAGATCATATGGGAGAGGAATCTGGGACTGGGTTATACCTGGCTGAGATGAGGACTGGAGTTCTTTACTGATGATAAGGGAATTAGTTGAAAGTTTTCATACTGAATGAACATCAAAGTCCACAGCCCCATTTCCTCAGTTGGCTTCCCAAATGAGATTTTCTTTGGGGCCAGTTTCCATAGGGAGGATTTCTGTGATCTCTAATTTTGGGGTATCTCCCACTGAAAGAGTCAGGTTGCTGACTTATGATATAGTTCACATACAGAAAAACCTGTTCATCAAATACACAGATTCCATTTAGCTTTTGAGTGACTCTTTATAAAATATGAATGGATATCCAATAACTATTAAATATTTAAGAATAGTGTTTAATATTAAAGACAGAGTTCAAAACAAAGGTAAAGAATGTGGGAGGAATAGAGACAATGCAGGGAATAGAAGAAAACTGTAAATAACTTAGGAATTTACATTTCCAGAATAACAGGAAAAAAAAACCTAAGCAAGAACAAGATCACATTTAAAAGAAATATTCAGAAAACAAGGTAGGGCTCTTAGAAATTCAATATGATACTGCTGATGTGAACATTTAATAGAAGAATTTGAAGATAAATTTGAGGAAATCTCCATGAAAATAGAACCAAAACACAAAGAGATATCCTACAAGAGGGTAAAGATAGGAACATTAGAAGATCAATCCAGGAAGCATAGTTCTATAAAGGGAGCAGAGTGAAATCATAAAAAAGAAATTTAGGAAATACATGAATTTCCAGATCAAAAGAATCCACTGGGTGCCTGTTTCAGTTTGCTAAAGCTGCTGGAATGCAATATACCAGAAACTGATTGGCTTTTATAAAGGGGATTTATTAATTTACAAGTTACAATTCTAAGGCCATGAAAATATCCAACTTAAGGCATCAACAAGAGGGTACCTTCACTTAAGAAAGGTTGATCCTGTCTGGGGTTTCTTTGTCACATGGGAAGGCACATGCAACCTCTGCTGGCCCTTTGCTCCCTTGTTGCTTTCAGCTCCTGGTTCCAGAGGCCTCCTTTCTGATCTTCTGTCTACAAGCATCTCTAAACATTTATGTCTACACAGAGAGAGAGAGAGGTATCTGCTCTCTGTGTAGGCTTTGAGCTCTCTTTATTCCGTGAGCTCTTTTAAGGACTCCCGTAAACTAATTAAGACCCACCTTGAATAGGTGGGGTCACATCTCCATGGAAACAACCTCATCAAGAAGTCCCACCCAAAATAGGTCTGCCCCCAGAAGATTGAATTGGGATTAAAAGAACATGGCTTTTTTGGGGTACATAGCAGTTTCAAACCATCACAGTACCCAACAAAATAAACGGGGGCATAAAAAGACCCACAGCACACATATCATCATGAAATTACAGAAAGCCAGAGCTAGTGAGGGTATCCTAAAATGTTCCCTGGAGGAAAAAAAAACATCTGGTCACATACAAAGGAACTAGAATCAGAATAGCATCTGGTTCCTTACAAACATCACGACATAGTAATTAACCTTTTGTGTCTGGTTTATTTCATGCAATTTGTCTTCAAGATTCATCCATGTTGTCATATGTATCAGGACTTTGTTCTTTTTATGGCTGAATACTATTCCACTCATGTATATATCACATTTTATTTATCCATTCATATTTTGATGGACACTTGAGTTGCTTCCAACTTTTAGCAACTGTGAGTAATGCCACTCTGAGTATCAGGATGCAAATATCTGTTCCCCAGTCTCTGCTTTCAATTATTTTGAGTATTAGTGAGATCGCTGAGTCATCTGGTAGTTCTATACTTGCTTTCTGAGAAAATTTCCAACTGTTTTCCAAGCACAATATTGTATGACCTAACTGATTTGAAACAATTAAAAAAGCAAATTCATAGAGTCATAATCTAGAAATATACATTACTAAGGGATGAGGTGGGGATAGCAAAGGGGGAATTAAGGCTTAAAATGTACAGGGTTTGTATTTGGAATGTTGAAAATGTTTTGGTAATGAATGGCAGTGATGGTAGCACAACATTGTGTACACAATTAACAGCACTGAAAAACATATCTGTATATGATTAAAAAAGGAAATGTTAGCTTATCAATATCGTGATAAAATAAATTTTTAAAAAATCCATAGAAATACACTATACAAAAAATGAACCCTAAGTTAAGCTATGAACTGTAGCTAATAGTATAATTACAAAAATGTGCCATCATTCAATTGTAACAAATGTTCCACACTAATGCAAGGTGTTAATGGTGAGGTGGTATATGAGAATTCTGCATATTGGTTATTTTTGCATAACTTCTCTAATAAAGAAGAAAATAATATGAAATCTAGAAAACATCCATTTGTGATATTGGCAGGCTAGATAAAGTACAACCTTCTGTATAGCAAATCTCAATGAAATGTTATATTTATCCTCACCTTTATCCTGAGATACCAGGAGAAAATCAGGTCACAAATGGACTTGCATTCTGGGTTTGTGTTACTTTGGGTGGCAAACATAAACCTTAAACTGAATTAAGATGTTTCTGGGATAGTAATGCCTACAGTTACTTGTTTTAAGCAAATGAAAAGTCCACTCTGGAGAAAGAAGCAATCATTATAGGTATCATATAATTTCCATCAATAATATTTCAAGTACAGTTGATTCTTATTTGTGATAGATATGGTCTATAAAGTGTGCGCAAACACTGAATTAGCAAATACTAAACCACTGCTCTTACGGGAAATACAGGGTTAGGACTCTTTGATGCATTTGTCACATTTTCATCAACCAACCATTATGTAACCTTGTTTTATGCATGTTTCTGTTTAAAAACACTGTATTCAAAATATATCACTGATTCATTAACATTGAACTCACAGCTTACAGTATTATAACTTATACCTGAACAAAGCTTATCTAACACACATATTTTCTCCATAAGGCACGTCACAGCTTTCTTGCACTTAGGAATACTAGACAGCACTTCAGCGCTCAGCTTGGGAGATATTTTAAACAATGAAACCATCCACAAAAAACACAAAAATGTGGAAAATGTGGCGCTAAAAATACCACAAGCAAGGACACTTGTTTACAGTATGAGAGCTGAAACAAGAAGGCAACTGGGAGTGTGCAAGTAGGGCAACTCAATTTTTTTGCTGTTCTGTGCATGTCTGCAAATGACCATGAAAGCACCATAATATTGATTTGGAGGTTACAAGTAAACTAGTGACTAGGAGAATTTGAAAACACAGAATCTGTGACTAATGAGGATCAAATGTACAATGTTAAGAAACCAGGCAACTATAATGAGATATGTAAGGAAACAGGACACTATGAGCAAGATCAGCAAAAACCACAAGCAGTAGAACCATACCAACTGTGGGAGGCAAAATTCTAAGATGCAGTCCCTTGTAGCCCTCCAAGATCCATGCCCCACTTATTCAAACAAATTTTACCCTAGGCATTGCTTTGGAGGGATTCTGCAGATGGAATTAAGTTCCCAAATCACTTGACTTTAAGAAAGGGAGATTATCCTCCTTGGGCCTGCCTTTATCAGGTGAACCCTTAAAAGATACCCAGCTCCTCCTGACAAAGAGGTTCAAGACTTGAGAGGGATTTGATAGAAGGGAAGTCTCTGTTACTGGCTCTGAAGATGGAAGGGGCCCTCTGGCAAGGAATGCAGGCAGCATCAGGGAAGTAAGAACACCCAGCTGACAGTCAGTAAGGAAACAGGAAGTTCAACCCTATAACTCCAAGAAAGTAAATTCTGCCATAACTATGTGAGTTTGGAAGGAGTCTCTTGTTCCAATTGAGAATATAACTTCATAAAAACCTTGATTTTAGCCTTGTGAAACTCCAAGCAGAGGCCCCAGCCTGAATGTCTGAAATACTTTGAGCTAATAAATGGGTGTTGTTTTAAGCTGGTAAATTTGGGGACATTTGTTAGGCAACCACAGAAAAGTAATATACAACCAATACCTTAGAAATTGACACTATCTGCAAACAACTGTAAAATAGCCACGCTTTACTGTGTTTAAAGAAATAAAAGACAGTCTTTAAAATATCATCAGGAAACGAGAAACCATGAAATGTTCCATAGCCTGCATTCATCCATGATTGTGTGATAGAGATTGGATTTTCTTTCCTGGCTTAGGCAACTAGAAACCCAGATAAAATAAATGAAACAATGGTTTTCAGATAGTACAGCAGGAAGCACAGAACTGTTATTACAAAGGGAAGGGAAATAAATGAGGTGATCCCTTCAATTGCCTGGATATATTGTCTGGAGGCCTCTCCTAGCAGCAATGTGGGGAGATGGGTGGCCCAAACAGAGCCCAATAGTGTTGCTGAGTTGAGGATTCAAAGATTAAAGTTCAGAGAAGCCAATTCAGCTGGTGATTGCTTGGCAGAGGAATAGAAGAGGAGAAAGCTACAGAGAGAAGACTTGAGAGATCTTCACAGGTGTTCCCTTGAGTCTTTGATTATCCCTATGCATGCATGAGAGGAAACTACTAGAGACAGGAAATAGAATCATTGGAAAGAAGTAGGAAAAGAGTTCAAAATATCATACAGGTATGACAATAGTTTGTGTTCCCACCAGCCAGAGTGGAGACATTTCATACACACAGCATAGGAAGAATTGTCAAAAGAATTAGCACAGTAGTAGAGGGGATATATTAATCCTTGAGTAAATGATGCTCTAAGAAAACTTAAAGGCAAGGTTCAAGAGGATCAAACTGATCCCAAGTAACCTAAATAAGATAACAAAGTCAAGATTATTTAAAATAATAAAACCCATCAATCTTACAAAGACATAAAATCCACAATGACCAACATCCAATAAAAAATTGCAAGAAAGTTGGAAAATACAATAAAAGAAACAACAACTTCTGTGTCACAGAGATCTCGGTCATCCCTTTTCCCAAGAAACAGTCTAAGCAGGTTAATCGGCCTCATATATACAAAACAGAAGAAACTACACCAGCTACCTAGAATAATAAAGCAAATTCTAATATCTATGGTTAAAACCATTTTCCCTGAGAATTTTGAAGGCACTGTTGCTGATGACAGTTTAATTCTTCTTTCTTTGTAGGTGAAATAACCACTTCCCTATTGGGGATTTTAGAGTCTTTTCTTCATACTTTGTGTTCTAAAATTTTATGTGGCTATATCTGGACACAAGACTTTTTATTCATACTAGTCAGTTCTCTGTACGTCCTTTTTATATGAAGATTCATATATTTCTGTGCCCCTGAGAAATTTTATTTTCTTTCTTTAGTAAATTACTCTTCTCAACTTCCTTTCTTCTTCCTTTTGGAACTCTTATTAATCAAACATTGACCTCTTTGATTCTTTATATCACATATCCCAGCACCCCCCAATTTTCTGAGAAGTTTTTTTATTTCTTATTTTTATTTTTTACCTTCTGTTCTAGTTTGCTAGCTGCTGGAATGCAATATACCAGAAACAGAATGACTTTTAAAAGGGGGAATTTAAATGTCCCAATTAAAACAAGTCTATAGAAATATCCAATCTAAAGCATCCAGGGAAAGATATCTTGGTTCAAGAAGGCCAATGAAGTTCAGGGTTTCTCTTTCAAATGGAAAGACACATGGTGAACACAGTCAGACTTTCTCATCTGGAAAGGTACATGGTGAACATGGTCAGAGTTCCTCTCTCATCTGGAAGGGCACATGGCAAACACAGCTTATCTGCTAGTTTCTTCTCCTGGCTTCCTGTTTCATGAAGCTCCCCAGGAGGCATTTTTCTTCTTCATCTCCGAAGGTTGCTGGCTGGTGCACTTTGCTTCTCATGGCTATGTTCTTCTGCTCTGCTCTCTCTGAATCTCTTTCATTCAAAAATGTTTCCTCTTTTATAAGACTCCAGAAACTTATCAAGACCCACCCAAATGGGTGGAGACATGTCATCACCTAATCCAGCTTAGCAGCCACTCTTGATTAAATCACATCTCCAGGGAGATGATCTGATTACAGTTTCAAACATACAGTATTGAATAGGGATTATTCTGCCTTTATGAAATGGGATTTTGATTAAAACATGGCTTTTCTAGGGGACATACATCCTTTCAAACCAGCACACCTTCCATTTCTTCTTTTGAAGTTTTTTCCTTAATCATCCTATTTTTAATTCATAAGTACCATTTCTCATTCCTTGACCGCCACTTTTTTATAGTATCTTGTTTTCTTTATGAGGCAAATTCCTCAAATCTGCCTAAAGATTTTCCTTTAGAAGGGTTTTATTTTCTTTAAATTTATCTTTTGTTTCCTGAAATATTTGTTTCCTCCATAATCAGTTGTTTTTTTAACCTTGCCCTTTTTTATGCTGCTAATTTTCTTTGTTTGGTCAAATATGGTCTCTGTTTATATTTAAGATAGAAAAAGAGAAACTTTCAATTCATCCTGCTTATAACAGCCCCCACTTTTTATTCTAATCATACAAAATTGTTAAATTTGAACCTGGAATTTCTCCAAGGACCTACTGGAATGACTGGCTTCCACCTCCATTCCAACCTCCTCATAAATGAATTATGGATTTTAGCTTCTTAATGTCAGAGAAAAGAATTACAAATATGGAAAGGCAGAAAACTAGAATAACTCTGTTGTCTTGGATTGGAATTGGAGATATTGGCATGATTTCTTGTTTTTCAATTTATAAAGTCAGATGTAGATATAAATATAGATGCTAATGTGTGAATATATATTCACATTGCATAAAAAGTATATATATGTACATATAGTCCTTAGCTCTGTCCACTGAAAGCACCCAAGGGCAGTAACATCCCAAAGTAAATAAACACCCTTAATGCTCAGAACTTGGCTTCTAAATATCATTCCCCACTAAAAGAAGGAGGGGCTTCTTTGAAAAAAAAAGGATGATTTCAAGGCTAGTACTGGAAAATTACAAGATTAGCATGGAACACATTGCTGTGTCAGAGAGCAGGGAAACATTCATAGAATGATGGAATCATGTTTATGGAATCACATCAAAAAGACCCAGTAGTCAAATCTATTGCTGAGAAAGGAGTGTTGTCATCTCCAATGATATTTGTGAACTTATTTATTTCTCCTTTCAGTATAGCTGGGTTTTGCTTTATATATTTTGATGCTCTCTTGTTAGGTGCATTCACATTTAAGATAGGTATGGTTCTTGGTGAATTAGCCCTTTTATCAATAAGCAGTGTCTCTTTTAATAAGTTATAATTTTCTTAGCCTTGAAAATTACTTTGTCTGGTTTTAACATAGCCACTCCTTTTTTTTTTTGCTTTCAAATCCTTTATTTGTTTTTTTTTTAACTTTTTTTATTCTATAGTATAACATATATACAAAGAAAGGAAATAAAAAAGCTATGGTTTTTAAAGCACTCTTCAACAAGTTGTTACAGGACAGATCCCAGAGTTTGTCATAGGCTCCCGTATGATCCTCTCATATTTTCTTTCTAGCTGCTCCAAAATATAAAAGGCTAGAGGGGTTAAATACTTTTATCATCACAATTGACTTTATTTCCTACTTTTTTGTGAACAAAAACACATAGAGAAAAGAGCTATAATTTCAAAGCACGGCACCACAATTAGTTGTAGAACATATTTCAGACCTTAACATGGGCTACAATTTCACAATTTTAGATTTTTACTTCTAGCTGCTCTAAAATACTGGAGACTAAAACAGATATCAATTTAATGATTCAGCATTCATATTCATTTGTTAAGTCCTGTCTTCTATGTATAGTTCCACCATCACCTTTGATCTTTCCATACCTCTCTTTGGGGTTGTTTGGGCTATGGCAATTCTAAATTTTTGATATTGTAAGTGTCAGTCACTAATATGGAGTAGGAAGATGGAACTATTTTATGTTCTGGAGAGGCTGGGCTAGGTTTCAGGACTTATCTGGACCAGGGACCCATCTGGAGGTTGTAGGGTTCTGGAAAGTTGCTCTAGTGCCTGGAACCCTTGTGGAATCTTATAAATTGTCCTAGGTGTTCTTTAGGATTGGCTGGAATGGTCCTGGTTGGGAGTTGGCAGGTTATGATAGGTAGGAAGGTCTACCTGAAGCTTGCATAAGAGCAACCTCCAGAATAGCCTCTCGACTCTATTTGAACTCTCTCTGCCACTGATACTTAATTAATTATACTTCTTTTCCCCCATTTAGTCAGGATGGAATTGTTGACCCCATGGTGCCAGGTCTGGATTCATCCCTAGGAGTCCTCTCTCACGTTGCCAGGGAGACTTTCGCCCCTGGATGTCATGTCCCATGTAGAGCGGAGGGCAATGATTTCACTTGCAGAGGTGGGCTTAGAGAGACTGAGGCCACATCTAGAGCAAAGCAGAGGTCTTCCAGAAGTAATTCTTAGGCATGCCTATAGGTAGGCTAAGTTTCTATGCTACTTACATAAGCTTCACAAGAGTAAGCCTCATGATCAAGGGCATGGCCTATTGATTTGGGTGTCCCTAAAGTTTGACACAGTATCAGGGGATTCCCTGATGGTAAGGTTTAATAGTTCCATTGTCTCTCTCCCCTCTCTCATGGGACTTTTCCAATACTTTTTGATTACCTGTTAAATATACTCCAGGATGTTTCCAGGCATTACAATAATCTGTACAGGATTGAAGGACCTCTTACTTATTCTGTGCTTCCTGTGTTTCAATTGTGCAGATATGCTATACAGATTGCTTGAATTAGATTATGCACTACAGAAAATTTCACTTTCAGATCAAATAAAACTTTCTTCCATTGGTCTCAAAGAGTATGTGTGGTTCTAAAATATAAACACAGTCTTCATTAACTTTATGTTCTGAATGAGTTTAACCCCTATCTGATCGGCTTTGTTCTTATCTTTAAATATCAGGTTATATATATAAAACAGCCTCTCAAAATCCAGTGATAATATTCACTACTCCAGACTTAACATGT
>PVIY010008140.1:0-78297 GCA_004026745.1 Myrmecophaga tridactyla | reverse complement strand
AGTACATGTGCTCAGGGTTGGTGGGGTGGGGGCACTTGGAGCGTGGGGAGTGGGGGTGGGTGATGGGGTTCAGGTGCCAGGGGTGTGGGTTGGGTTGCAGATCATGCATGGTGCTGCACTGATGAGGGTAGCGTGTTCAAGGAACATGGCTTGGCTTACTTTCTAGTCCCCATCTCCCCACCCATGCACTCTTGTGGGCTCTGGGCTTCCACATTAGGCTCTAGTCCTTTGCTTCTCAATTCTTCAGCGTCTGCAACCAGGGCTGCCTATGTGGTGCAGAAGGCTCTCCCAGGTCAGCTGCACTCCTGAATAGCCATCTCAGTCACCCTCCCATCCCTTCTCCAACTTTTCCTTGGAGCAAGGCTGAACTTGATCTACCCTATTCAGCCATCTTCTTGGAACCCCTGTCTGATCTGTTTTATTGATTCTTCCTGTTGTTTTGTTGTTGTTGGTTTTTCTCCAATTCATTTATTTCTGCTTTAACCTCTTATTTTTCTTCTACTTTGCTGTTCTTTCTCTAATTCCTCCAGGTGAGCAGTTGAATCCTCAATTTTGCTCTTTCCTCTTTTTCAGTATAGGCATTTAAGGCAATAGATTTCCTGGTCAGCACTGCCTTTGCTACCTCCCGTAAGTTCTGATATGTTGTATTCTCATTTTCATTTATCTCCAGATATTTACTGATTTCTCTTGCAATTTCTTCTTTGACCCACTGATTAATATTTTAATCTCCATATATTTGTGAAAGTTCTGGTTCTTTAGTGGTTCTTGATTTCCAGCTTCATTCCATTTACTAAGACCTGTTTTGTGCCCCATTATATTATCTATACTGGAGAATGTTCCATGAGCACTAGAGAAGAATTTATATCCTGGTGGTTTGTTGTATTATATATATAATATACATATTATAATATAATATAATATAATATATATATACACACACACACACATATATATATATATCTGTTAGCTCTAATTCATTTATCAATTTGTTTAGGTTCTGTTTCCTTATTGATCCTCTGTCTGGTTGTTCTATCTATAGATGAAAGTGGTGTATTGAAGGCTTCCACTATTTTTATTGAAACATCTATTGCTCCCTACTGTTTTGCCAATGTTTGCCTCATGTGCTTTGGAGCTCCTTCTTTGGGAGAATAAACATTTCTTAATTTTCATTTCTTCTTGGTGAATTGTCTCTTTTATTAATATGTAGTGTCCTTCTTTGTCTCTCATGCCATCTTTACATTTAAAGTCTATTTTGTCTGATATTAGTATAGCTACCCCTGCTTTCTTTTTGTTACAACTTGCATGGAACATCTTTTTCTATCCTTCCACTTTCAATCTAATTGTATTCTTTGGTCTAAGATGAGTCTCTTATCATATAGATGGATCATATTTTTTAATCCTTTCTGACAATTTGTATTTTTAATTGGTTTATTTAGTCTGTTATTTAAAGTTATTACATTGAAGGCAGTTGTTGAATCTACCATCCTATCCCTTGGTTTTGATTTGTCAGATCTGTGTATTATTTTCTCTCTCTCTCTCTCACTCTCTCTCTTTTTATCCTTTAAGTTTCCCATATTGGCACTCTTCAATTGTGTGCCCTCCTCCAGACCTCCCTTTCCTTTCTCTCTTTTTTTTCAGCCAACAGGAATCTCTTTAGTATTTCTTGTAGGGAAAGTTTCTTCTTATTAGTTAGGGTTCTCTAGAGAAACATAATCAGCAGGGAACACTCGCAAATATAAAATTTATAAAAGTGTCTCACGTTACCGCAGAAACACAGAGTCCAAAATTGGCAGGGCAGGCTGTGAAGCTGGCGATTCTGATGGAGGGTCTGGATGAACTCTACAGGAGAGGCTCACCAGCCAAAGCAGGAAGAGAGCATGTCTCTTTGGAATCCTCCTTAAAAGGCTTCTGGTGATTAAATTGAGCATCACTCATTGCAGAAGACCCTCCCCTTGGCTGATTACAAATGGAATCAGCTGTGGATGCAGCTGACGTGATCATGATCTAGTTCTATGAAATGTCCTCATTGCAATAGACAGGCCAGCACTTGCCCAACCAAACAAACAGGTACCACCACTTGGCCAAGTTGACACATGAACCTGACCATGACACGGATTCTCTCATTTGTATTGACAGCTTTAATCTCTTCACTTTGGAATGACAACTTCACAGCTTTTTTTGAACATTTAAATATTTTATGAAGTGCTCAAAATGAATGATTAATACCACTAAAATATTAATTCATCCCAATCAGTACTACTTCCTCACACTAATCATAAGTAATGCATTCGTTCATTAATCATTCATGTACTTTTTTCAATACATATATGTTAAGAACCCAGTATGTGCTAGACTTTGTTCTAGGTACTCAGGATAAAGAAACCCATGCCCTTTTCGACTGTATATTCTAATGGATGAGAAATGCAAGAAAAATAAACCAAATAATTATAAGTTTTTTGAAGAGCACTGAGGTGAGGAAAATCCAGATGGTTTGAGTCTGGATGTCAAGGAATGCCACTTGGAGTAGATGACATTTGAGCAGAGATGTGAATGAAGTGGGGGAAAGCGCCATCTGAGATTTAAAGGAAGAGCATTTTAGGCAGAGAGAATAGCAGGAAAAAAGCCCTGAGGCAAGAACAAACTTGACATGTTCAAGGGAATGTGTGATGTTTAGTATGACTAGAGCAACATGGAATAGGTAGGGAGTAGGAGTTGATAACTCAGGAAATAGAGAGAAAATGAATAAATAAGGGCTTGTAGGACATGGAAGGAGTTTGGATTATATTCCATGTGTTGTGGGAAGCCACCAGGGAGCCGTGAATAGGGAAATGAACTAGAGAGATTTACATTACAAAAATAACATTTTCTAAAAATGCATCAAAACTCAATTAGGAATTCTCCATTGGGATTCCCTTTGGATCATGCATTGCATTCATAGCAATATTTCTACCAATCTAAAATCTTTGGGTTTTGATGGTAAATTTGATTTTTGAAAAATATTTTGTGGTTAAGGCTTCTGAATTGGATATTACCATTTGGTGCGGAACATTTACTTTTAAACAAGAAGAATAATTTAAAGTGATTATTGTAGCCAACTCTAACAGTGATGTGGAATTAAAGTCATTTTGGCAGCTAGTTATTGTATGTTTTCTAAGTACCAGACATTGTGCTATTGTGCACTATAGGAAAGAAGGTGCATGACATACAAAAGCATGCAAATACATAAATCACAGGGCAGAAACTATGTGCACAGTAGAGGTACAAGGAAATACCTGTTTTCCTAAAAGGAAGAAGTTAGAGCTTTCTGTATCAGGACAGGTTCTATGATGAGACAGAAGTTTGGCATAAGTCTTTAAGATTGGTAGGGGGAAAATGGAAATGGCAGGAAGATAGATAGGTATTAGAGGCAGGAACCCACAGGGTCTATTTGGGCACAAAGATTAGTCCCAGTGGTCAAATTACAATGCTAACGGAGAGAGGGAAACATACTCGGTAAGATAGTTGGGAGTCTTGCTATGAAGTACTTTTAATATGTGAAATGATCTCTGCTTAATTTCTTAGGCAATGGGAAACCATTGAACTTTTTTGAAAAAAGAGGCAGCAAAATTAGAATGTTGCTTTGAAAAAAGAAATATCATTGTATAAAATGGATTAAAGCAAGAAGAGTGCAGATAGGAAATCATTGTTGTAGACCAGAAGGAAGTAGCTTGGGCCTGAGCTAGAATGTCGCTAGCAAGAAAGGAAAGGAGGCATAAGTAGCACAAGAGAACACAATTACTGATAATTGGACCACAAGGAGGGAAACGAAGCTCTCAAAATACTTGAAAATTTGAACCTGAAATAAGATTTAAATCTGGAAGCATCATGATAGTCTTAACATATATAGGATTTTAGTGGAGGCTTGTGTTATTCAGGGATGTGATGGTTAATTTCATGTGTCAGCTTGGCCAGATTATGGTATCCAGTTGTTTGGTCAAGCAAGAACTGGCTTGATTATAACTGAGAATATTTTGTGGATTTAAATCATCAATAAAAGTTTATTGCATCTATGACTGATAACATCTAAATTCAACTGATGAGAGAAGTCTCATTCAATCAGTTGAAGGCCTTAAAGGGAAAAGTAATGATCTCAGCAGTCAGAAGAGAGAATTTCCACATCTACTTCAACCAGCCACCTTCTCCCAGGAAATTCACTGAAAACCGCCTTCAACATTTCAAGCTGATAGCCTGCCCTGTGGAATTTGGACTTGTCCACCCCCACAGTCGTTTGAGATAATTCTTATAAAAATCTCATTATATGGATATGGATATATAGCTCCTTTTGGTTCTGTTTCCATAGAAAATCCTGATTAATATAGTTTTTGTTCTGGGAGCGGTTCTTGAGAAACAGATCTTACGGATAAGATTGGTTCTGCGGTTTTACAATTAGTTTCCTAATCTGATTAGACACAAAGGCACTAATGACTCTATTTCTAACAATTAAGATGGCATTGATAGTCCATGGGGTGATTTGGAATGAAGATATGCAAAACATCACCACTGAATATGGCTACTCAAATACCCAGACAAAGCTCTGGGTGAGTGTTTTTGACACTATAACAGAGTTTTGTAGAGTCAAAAGTTATAAGGATGTTGGCTGCTGGTTACTAAGTATACTAGATACAATTGTTAAAGAAAGGGATGAGCTCAAGGTTTCAAATTCCCAACTTAAGTGCCACATGAAGGATGTGAAAATTTCTGTGTGCACTGAAATAAAATCTTGCTTATGGTAGCTGCAGACTTAAGATTTCTGAAATCCAGGCCCAGAGTCTCATTATGTAAGTGGCTAAATTGCAATGTATATTAAATCCCAACTTTTTGTGGTGTCTACTGTTAAAACGAGGTATTGATGGAAAGGAATGGGATTCTGAAAATTGGAATAGGGACATATAGATTGATAATGATGGCTCTAGAGATACTGAAACCCTATTTTGCTGAGTCTTTGCCAGATAAACCTTTAATGGTCTGCTCTGAAGAATCAGCCTCCCAGCATCCAGTTTGACCTGATGAACCAGCCCCCTGTTCTCCAGTCTTCTCTGAGGAATCTGCCATTAAACTTCCACCTGAAGAGATTAACCCTTTTGTGCCTGATAAATCTGTAACTACCTCCCTTGAGCTAACATCTCTCTACTCCCTTGTCTGGAGAGATTAATCCTCTTTCATCAGATGAAACTGCAATGTAATACCCTGAAGTAGTTGGTTCCCAATATACTTCTAATTCTTCTAATGACCCACCCCACCATGCTTCTTTTATTCCGGACCTATAATAGACTAAATTTGCAGCAGACCCCAAAAGGTAAGTTGCAAAGTGTGACCCATGAGGAGGTAAGATACACTCCAAAAGAACTGCATGCTTTTTCCAATTTATATAGACAAAAATTGAAATACGTGTGGGAATGATACTAAGAATGTGAGAAAATGGTGGGGTGAACATAAAGCTGGATAAGGGTGAATTTATTGATATGGGCCTACTAAGCAGAGATTCTGCATTCAATACTTTAGCTTGAGGGGTTAGAAAGGGCATTAACAGTTCCTTTGTGTGGCTTGCTGAAACATGGGTCAAAAGGTGGCTGGAATTATCTGAGGTAAAAATGCCAGAACTGTCCTGATATAATGTAGATGAGGAGATCCAGAAGCTTAAACAGATTGAATGTTAGATGGGATTTTTCATGAAAGACCTGTTCGCGTGCCCCAGGAATGTCCAGAGGACACATCTTTTATCGGAATTTTGAGAAATAAATTAATGAGACTAGTTCCATCATCCTTGAAGAGTTCTGTAGTCACTTTTCTCTATAGGACAGATACTATTGTAGGAACAAAGACACATCCCCTGGTACCTGATATGTAGCTATTTACCTGTCAAATGCTTTTTTCTTAATTGCTGTTATTAAGACCACCAGAAACAGTGCTTTTGGCTAGCAATGCCAGCAGTATACATTCACTCACTGTCCTACCTCAAGGGTGTATCAACTCCCTAGCCTTGTGTCTTCTTGGGAAATAGTTTTTGGTCTGATATTGGGCCTTAGGCGAGACTGAACACTTATTCATGAGCCACCAAGTTACTGTGAGAGTTGCCTGTCTTTAACTGGGTGTTGTCTGACCCATCAAGCCGTAAAGTTGTGCATGCACAGCAGCCCTCCATCATAAAATGGATGAGGTATGAATAAGATAAAGCTCAAACAGGTACACAAGGGACAAATAAATTTCATAAGGAAGTGGCCCAAATGTTCATAGCTCCCTCTCCTGTCACATGACTTTCTCTTTCTTAGCCTACATCTATGGCCTCTTAGGGAGTTTCTTATGTTCAGCTGACTAGAAAACTCAGGCCTGGTTTACAGATAATTCTGCATGATATCACCTGAAGGAGTATAGCTGCAGCACTGTAGCCCCTTTCTGGGACATACTTGAAGGACAGTAATTAGGGAAACTCCTCTGATCAAGAAACCCACTTCACAGGAAATGCAAAGGGAATGGATACATGCTCATGCAATTTACCGGTCTTACCATGTTTCTTACCACAAACTTCCTGAGTAAAGGATTGTGTTACCTCACCAGACAAAGAACCAGGGCTAGGTGAGCTGCTTGCAGAGGATAATGAGGATTTGAAATCGGTAGTGGAAGAAGGTAGTTATTAATATGAATTCCGACTATGTGACTGTTACAGAAATGGGGACTGTAACGGTTATGAATATTTCTTCCTTGTTTCGTTTTTAGTGAGTTTGTATACCTACTTAAAGCAAATATTTTTGTTTTCTTCCCAGTCTTATATGGCAAAAGTTGCGTTAACTTCGTGTCATAGTAATTAAGTTATGGGATATCAAGTTTGAGTGAATATTACCCTAGGACTGGACTTATTCTGTATCCTGGGGAAAGTTAGTGCCTTTCAGATTGTATGCAGGACAGTTGAGTATTGTTAAGCGAAAATTTGAATGTTGCTGTTTTTATTTAGAGGTTAAGTATGGTTTAAGGAAATGTGCATGGATGCTGAGTAAACAAGGGGTGGACTATGATGATCAAGTTCACATGTCAAGTGGGCCAGATTATGGTGTCCAGCTGTTTAGTCAAGCAAGTACTGGCCTGATAGTTACTATGAGACTATTTCGTGGATTTAAATCATCAGGAAGTTAATTGCATCTATGGCTGATTACATCTACTGAGGAGATTGCCTTGAACAATGAGAGAAGTCTCATCTAAACAGCTGAAGGCCTTAAAAGGAAAAATGATGATTTCAGCAATCAGAAGAGAGAACTTCCATCTCTACTTCAGCCAGCCAGCATCTCCTGGGAAATTCATCAAAAACTTTCACCAGAATTCCCAGCTTGTGGCCTGCCTTACAGAATTTGAACTTGTCCATTTCCACAGTACCTGAAGAAAATTCTTATAAAAATTTTATAATATTTATATATGTATTTATCTCCTGCCAGTTCTTTTTCCCTAGAGAACCCTGAATAATACAAGGGAGGAAAAGCCTTCAGTTTTGAAAACAATGTCTCTGATGCAAAGGCAGAACATCTGCTATCTCTTGCTGTGTTTTGCTGCAGAAATTTAATCTGCAGTGTAGAATAGCATAGCTAAGAGCTTGAACTCTTTACCCTGATTACATAAGTTTGGATTCTGGGTGATCCACTTACCAGCTGTATGGTATTGGGAAAGTTGGCTTGCTTCTCTGTGCCTCAGTGTCTGGGTCTTAAAAATTGGGAAAATAATTGCATATATTGTGGTTGTTGTGAGGACCAAATGTTTATGCGCGCATATATATCTATACACATACATACGATTTATATCTATTATATATTTATTATATATTAACTTCACATATATGTTCTAATTTAACACACATACTTGATCCTCATACAAAATCTCCATACTTAAAACAGGGCCTGGCACATGGTAAATATTTTTAGAGTTTTTGCTATTATTTGTTATTTTTGCTCCTCATATCGTCAACTACATAGTATTATAAGACTCATAGGAGTGGGAGGAAGAAAGGTTGTCATTAAAGGAGGAAGAGAAAGAATAGTTAAAGAAGAATAAAACCAAATGAGAAGAGCAGTACAAATGCTACAAAAAATTACAGGCACATGAGGAGAGAATAAAGGATGCTGGATTTGGAAATCAGAGAGAGCACTTGGTGCCATTAAATAGTTCAGTTTCAATAGAGTGATGTTGGTAAAAGTCATATTTCAAAAGGTTAAGGACAACAACTGCATTCAAGAAGTAGAGAAAAGAAAGCACAATATACCTTTTCATAAATTTGAACCCAAGAATATAGATGAATCTAGGGATATTTTGTATTATTTAGAAGACAAAGAGAGAGTTAATTATGATTTTAGGAAGAAAAGAAGAAGGTATTGACATAAGAAAAATTGAAGAAAAGGGGAATGTGGTGGTTTGAAGCTACATGCTCCTTAGAAAATCATGCTCTTAATTTTAATTCATTCTTGTGGGTATGGATCCATTGTAAATAGGACCTTTTAATGAAGTTACTTCTGTTAAGAAGATGTGGGCCACTTGAATTAGAATGGGTCTTAATCCTATTACTTGCATCCTTTATAAACAGAGTGAAATCCCGACAAAGAAAGTCATAATAAGTAAGCGGCTGGATATTGACAGAAACCAGAAGAGAGGGAAGAGATCAGAAGATGCTGCCATGTGTCTTGCCATGTGATAGAGGAGACAAGGAATTGATGGCAGCCAGCTCCAAAACTCCACAGTCTCTGGAGAGAAAGCATCACCTTGATGAAGCCTTGATTTGGACTTTCTTTTAGCTTAAAACTGAACTCTAATAAATTCCCATTGTTTAAGCCAACCCATTGCATGGCATTTGTTTGAGCAGCCTAGGAAACTAAAACAGATTGTGAGAATAGAGAGAGTGGGGACAAAAACACAGAACAATGAGACATTATCAGATAGAGAACTTAAATTTGAAAGAACAGGAAAATGGAATTTCCTCAAAAAATGAAGGTGAAGAAAGAGGGGAAAGGTACTTGATGGCTTGATTTTGAGAAAGAGGTGGGCTAGGGACTTCAGAAGACAGACAGAGGTTTGGCAACAATTGCTGAGGGACAGAGATGAAATACTCAGAGATAGGACTAAAGTCTGGCCAAAGGACAGAAAGAGGTTAACTCATATTTAATATCAGCAATTCTAAAATGTCTTAGGCAAAAGAAAGCATTAATGGAAAGAGTATACATCTTCCCAAGTATGCTGCTTTGGAAAAGTAGCAATTCAATACCCAATTTTTAAAATATTGCTTTGACAAAGTCACATTGCTTTATGTTTTCACCAGATACTAAAGAAAGTATATCAGAGTTATAAAGAAGCAGACTATTTCCCTTTACTCATTCTAGTGAAAAATCGTGTTTCATGCTAATGAAGAAGGCAAACTACTGTGGGAGTTCTTATCCTGGAGTCTGTGGATAGAATGCAAAGACTCCATGAACTTGGGTGAGAAGAAAAAAATGCTTCTTTAGTTCTATTAACCTTTAACAGAAATTCAGCATCTCCTTCCAATATGAATGTAAGCAACAAGTACAGTCATATTAGCAGCATGTGTGTCATTTTCATTAAAATAAATCACAGGAATTTTCATATCACCTTACAGTTATTACAGATATCTCAAAATATTTATATTCACTATTACTTTGGACTTGAGGTAGTTATTAGATTCATCACTAGATACTGTAATTTAAAGCATTAATAAAGAAGTGGAAGTTACTATAGCATATATTTATTTTTTAATAGGTTGGTAACTGAAATTAAATAGATTTTTTTCCTTTGGAATCATATGTATCTTATTTTACCTACTTAATAATATTCTTCTGAGAAGCCTTCACCAGACTACCACAGAAAAAGGGTAAAAAGACCTCGATTACTCAAACAGACCTAGCTGGCAACGCTGGTTCTTCTTCTTCCTAACTGTGTGAAATTGTGCAAGTTATTTAATCTTCTTTTACCTCTTTTCCCTCATATATTAAACAGATGGCAGCATCACAAAACTGCCTGCTTCTCAGATTTGTTCAGAGGCTTTCATGAGCATCTATATACTAAGTGCTTCACACATAAAAAGTGCTCAAGGGTTGTTGCTATTATTATTATTATTATTATTTTGCTTTTTTAAGATTAGTGTAGTTGTAGGTTTACAGAAAAATTATGCATAATATAGCATTCCCATATACTACCCCCATTATTAACACCTTGCTTTAGTGTGCCACATTTGTTACAACTGATGAAAGAATATTATGATTTTACTATTAACTGCAGTCCATACTTTACATTAGGGTTCACTGTGTTGTACACAATAATTTTCATTACTGCTAACACTGGAGCAGTGGTTCTTGAGTGTTGGTGCCCAGACTACTGGATGACTTCAGACTGATATGGAGTACACATTAAACACATAGGTTCCTCTTCTCCAGTCCACAATTTCTGAATCAGAATATGATCACCATGAGGGTGGCTAGACTTGTTCTTTTGTAAAGTGGACTGGAGAACATTACCCAATAACCATTTCCACTGAGGTAGGCCCATTTTTCATAGTCACTTGGTATAGGGACCTCCGTTTATTGGAGCTACAAGTACTTAATGATCCACCAATATTATGAGCAGGGAGGGAGAAGAATAGATGGTAGTGGAGAGCTGAGATGGAAATATGGATATTGGACAGTTGTTTGGAGAGCTGGAGTGGTCCAGTTTGGCCTGGAAGCTGAGTTAAACCTGTAAAGATAATCAACAATGTAAAGCAGCTTCAGCTCAGCTCACAAACTTTCACTTGCAGGCAATAACCTGAGGAGTATGTGACAGTGATTACAGATAAGCAGATACAAATTCATCTGGTGGATTTTAGTTCTGCAGCTTAGCTTCCTCATAAATGCCAAGTTCGCTAAGCTTTGCTTTTTCACAGCTTCATTTGTTATTTAAACCAAGGTAATATAAGCACACTTCAAGAGTCTGTGATCCCCTGAAATTATTTGCAAAATTCAAGGTAAGAACTATTCATTGCCTGAGGATGAATTTTTTCTCTCCAGAGGGTCCATGCCTTTCTTGTGATTCTCCAAGGAGCTCCTGACCTACCACATCAGGTCCACTTAAGTATTCTCAGGGTCAGGATGTTTGCATTTGCATTCACTTTTCTTTCTCCCTGGCATAGATATGACAGCAATGAGAGCCAAATTGTAGTATAATTTTTGTTTAAAACTGCTCTCTTGCTGGTGTTCAGTGAATTCAGAATTAAAGTATAGGTAAGGATTCTATCATCTTCTTCAAATATGTTAACATTTCTACTTTGGAAAGAAAGTTTTCGAAGCTTTAATAGAAACATTTTGAAATATTATAGAAAGGCTTTCTAAATTAGGCAGCACTAAATTTGCCTCACCAGTGGCCTGGATCAGCTCTATTCAATCACTTCCACTCCCTCTCAAAGCTGTGCCCCAATGTCCAGCATTATAGTATGTATTTTATTGGGGTTTTTAAACTTATTTTTCCTTTCTCAATTCTGAAAAAACAAAGCCAACTAATAAAAATGGATTCATCCAGCCACAAGGTCATGGGTACAACTCTCAGAAAGGCTGGGCAAACAGCCGGGCCTGATGTCCAGCTATCACATCTTGGATCTCTTGAATGCCCTCTGGAGTGCTTTGCTGAGTGCCTATCAATATTATCATTGGTTCAGAGAGTCTCTTAGAGATGTGAAAACCCTCCAAATACATTCCAATAGCTTACTTGGATGCACTGTCTTATCTTTTTATTCAACCTCTCCCATAGTTCTATTTCAAATATACTTATAGAACCACATTTAAGCCATGGATGGCAAAATAAATAGGATGATGATACACCAAAAATTCTCCCTCAAGCATGGATTTTAGAGAATAAAAGAAACTAAAATTAATTATTTTCTATTTGGCTGCATGTTTTACACATGGTCCATGAAATAGATATAGAGCATATAAACATCAACTTCATGTGGCTATTTACACTTTGTTCCTGTGTATAGTCACAGACAACATGTTGGTATCATCCACACCAATTGTAGTGCCTTACACACATTATGAGCTTAATAAAAAGCTGTTGAATTACCAGTATGACCAGGTTGTATCAATTAGATGTGCCTCTTACAACTCAGCCCTCTCCCAGAAAGAAAGGATACTACTCTCTTTGCCTTCAAGGATTCTTCTTTTTAAAAAAATATTCATTGCAGATGGGTATTTTGGCTTATATAGTTAATATCCTATTTTATTTTTTAAAGTACATTAGTCAGGACCCCATTACAGCTCTGTAAGACCAAAGAAAATGTATATTGTCTTCAGTATAGTTCCAGTTCCCAGCTACTTTTTATTAATTTAATATTTATTTAATAAATATTTGGGGAACAAATGAATGAACCAATGGATGAACGATAATTCGTTTTCCATATCTCAGTGAAAGGATGTTCTAGAAACAAAAGTTCTCTAATGAGAGGTATTAAAACATCTCTCCAATCAACCTTAAGGTCACTCAATGAATTTCAGCTTCTAACTCTTTCAGTTGAGGACATTGTACCTACCTAATCAAATGGGGAAAAGATGCACAGAACACAAAGATAATATAATGACCAATAAATAAAACCCATCTCATGGTCACAGACATCTTGCCCTGTCTAGCTAGTCTCAATTGTACACTTTTGGATTAGCAGACAATTACAGAATGTGGATGTTTCAATATTACCTGTCTTGTCATCTATTAAAACTGTATATCTCCTCTGGACCATAAGAAATCTCAAAATCTAGACGTTTTTAATACAGGGCATTATGGAATACTGAAAACCAGGTTCCAACATCTGAAGAGTTCAGCTAGGGAAAGCAAGAAATGGGCTCTGAAACACTTGAATAGCTTCCATTATTCCATGCAAGAAAAAACATTTTTAAAAAATCTTTAACATGGCTTGTGTGAGCTAGGCCCTACCTGTATCTTTAGCTGTAGATCTCCTTCTTACTTATCATGCTCTAGCCCTTGGTGCTTTTAATTATTGTAAACAAAGAAGCTCCTTGCCAGTTCAGGGCTCTTGTTCATGTATATGCTTCTCACTAACATTCACCACCTGGGTAACTCCTATGAGATTTCAGGTCTAAGCTTTAAATTACTACCTCAGAAATTACTTCCTTGACCACTCCCATCTTCTTAACTTCGAACTGGCATGCTTATCTATCATAACTCCCTGTACTTTCTCTTCAAAGAACTTATCACTAACTGTAATCATCCCTGTGCTTGAGTGTATAGTTCAGTATTTTCTTTCCTAGGCTGTAAATTCCATGAAGTTAGGGGCCATAACTGTTTTATTCACACAGCATCTAGCACACTGCCTGAAACACAATTGGCTTTCAATAATTATTTGTTAAGTTAATGAGTGAATAAATTATCTGACTCATGCAAACCAGATTCAAAAGCTACTGTCTCTGTCAGAGTTCATCTCTACAGAAAACCAAAGTCAAATCTATCCCTGCGGGATGGGTGTGAAATATTAATATAAACAGGGACTCCTGTTGTTCAAATTTGGATAGTCTTTTAGCTAAATACACCTATACCAGTGTCCAAAAGAAAATAGAATTCTTTACCTTTATTTGCTAGGAAATATAATAATAAGGGATAGAATTCAATATACCCCATTTCTCCCATTCTTTTAGCTCTCCCTATGTCTTTTGTTTTTCCATGCTATATGACAGGGTCACGTCTCATTATTTTTCCATGTGAGTATTCCATTATTGAAGCACCATTTCTTGAATTTTTGTTTGTTTGTTTTTTGTTTGTTTGTTTTGCTTGTTTGTTCTGTTTTGGAGGAAGTGCATGGACCGGGAATTGAACCCGGGTCTCCCACATGGCAGGCTACAATTCTACCACTGAGCTACCCTTGCACCCCCTTCTCCCTATGTCTTACCTCTTAAAACCTCACCAGAAAACACTCCCAAAGCACAGCCTGAATAGTGCTTTTCATTCACTCTTCTCTTATTTATTCCTACAACTCTTTTTTTGTGTGTCTCCTAATCTCCCAATTCTTCATAGCAATAGTCCAGAAATATGTTTTCCAAAGACAGGTCTCTCACAAAGAAGGGGGGAAGAAGAGTTTAGCAGCAAATAAATTTTCTTCAGCAGGAAGAATCCAAGGATTGCCCTTGCCATATGAGTTCAAACGTATACCAGTAGATAAGAGGCAATATTAATAACATTATCAAAACCTGACCTCCAGATGTAGAAAGAAATAACCAAAACTGGGTTGAATTAAAATTTTCACAAGATGATCATATCTTGTGAAATATCTGCACAAAGATATTGTCCGGTGGTTGGTTTACCAGTAGATTTTTGCTTCAAAGCCCCTAAATTTCACTAAAGGCTTTAGGTCATGTAACTGTATACTCAAACTTAAGAGAGAGGGTATATATAATATTAATCAAGTCTGTGGAAGGTAGTGTGATGCAGTGGGAATTGACATAGCTATTTGAGTCAGACTGACCAAAATCCCAAATATGCCACTTACTATCTTGGAAAAATTGAGCAAGAAATTTAATCTCTCTTTCTTCCTCTTTAAAAGGGTCATAATGCTACATACCTCAAGAATTACCTTGGAGTTCAAAATAACATGTGAAAATCCCACATATTTAAAAATATTAGAAAATTGAATCCAGCAACATATAAAATTAATTATACATCATGACCCAGTGATATATGTCCCAGGAATGCAAGATTGGGATTACATCGAAAAATAAATTGATGTAATATACTATATAAATAGATTAAAGAGAAAAATACATCATCAGCTTTATAGACACAGTAAAAAGCACATGATAAAGTCCAATATTCTTTCACAATGAAGTCTTAATAAAATAGGAATAAAAGGGAATTTCCTTATCCTGACAAACGGCATCTATGAAATACCTACAGCTAACATCATACTTAATGATGGAAGAATGAAAGCTGTCCTCCTAAAATCAGGAACATGACAAGGATGCCCACTCTTGCCAATTCTCTTCAACCTTGTACTGGAGCTTGTAACCAGAGGGGCAATTATGCAAGAAAAAGAAAGAAAATAGGCATCTAGTTTGAAAAGTAAGAATTTAATTTAAAGTGTCTATTTGCTGGTGATATTATCTTATATACAGAAATCCCTAAAGAATCATTCATATAATAAGGTTAATAAATGAGTCCAGTGAGGTTGTAAATACACGATCAACATATAAAATTCAATTGTATTTCTATACACTCGCAAAGAACAATCAAAAAACAAAATTAAGAAAACAATTTAATGTATAATAGAAACCAAGGATGTAAAAACTTAGGAACAAATTTAATCAAAGTAGTACAAGATTTGTGCAATGAAAACTACAAAATATTATTGAAAGAATTTAAAGACCTAAGTAAATGGAAAGATATTTTATGTTCATTGATTGAAACCATTAGATTGTTAAGATAATAAGAATCTCCAAATTGATAAACATATTCAATGTAATCCTTATCAAAATTTCAATTCCAATTTTTTAGTGATAGACAAGTTGATCCTAAAATTCCTGTGGAAATGCAGGGAATCCAGAATAGCTAAGACAAAATTGAAAAAGAAGAACAAATTTGAAAGACTCACGCTTCCAAATATTAGAACCTCAAGGCTACAGTAATCAAGACTACATGTTACAACCATAAGAATAGACATACAAATCGATGGAATAGATTTATTCAGAGATAAACTTATACTTCTCTTTTCATTTGCTGAAGCTGTTTGAATGCAATATATCACAAATGGGTTGGCTTTTACAATGGGAATTTATTAATTTAAAATTTACAGTTCTTAAGCCATGAAAATGTCCAACTCAAGGCATCAACAAGTTGATACCTGGACTCCGAAGAGAGACTGCTGGCATCTAGGACACCTCTGTCATATAGGAAGTCACATGACTGGTGTCTGCTGGTCCTTTCTCCCTGGTTTCATTGCTTTCAGCTTCTGATTCCAGTGACTTCTTCTCTAATTCTCTGGGGATTTTCTTCATGAGCTTCTCTTGGGCTTCTCTGAGTTCTCTGGGCTTTTACTGTGTGTCCTTTATCCTCTTATAAAGGACTACAGTAAGGGAATTAAGACCCACTTTGAATGAGGTGGGTCACATCTCAATTCAACAGCCTAATCAAAGGGTTTCACCCGCAATAGGTCTCCACTCACAGGAATGGATTAAAAGTGCATGACCTTTTCTGGGTATACAACAGCTTCAAATCAACACAGTATCTCTGATCCATTGATTTCAGGCAAGGCTGATAAGGATTGTTGAATGGGGAAAGAATAGTCTTTTCAAGAAATGGTGTTTGAATACTTAGATACCTACAAGTTAAAATAATGAGTTTGGACACCTTTTATGTATAAAAATAACCCCAAATAGATGAAAGACCTAAATGTAAGCACTAAATTATATAAAGATTTTAGAATAAAACACAGGTTTAAAATTTTTTCATGTCAGACTAGAGGACAGTATTTAGATATGACAACAAGTAACCAAAAAAAGAAATTGGATGGCATCAAAATTAAAAAGCTTTGTATGTCAAAGGACATTGTCAAGAAAGTGAACAGAAAAATGGGAGAAAATATTTGTAAATCCTATGTCTGTTTAGGGTCTAATATAGAGAGTATCTAATGAACCCCAACTAATCAGCAATAAAAATGAAAATAACCTAGTTAAAAATGGGCAATAGATTTCAATAGACATGTCTCCAAAAAGATATACAGATGGCCAATATGCATATGAAAAAAATTCTTGGCCTTATTGCTCATTAGAGAAATGCAATTCAAAGCCACAATGACATACCACTTCACACCAACAAAGATTGCTATAATAAAAAAATGCAAAAGATAAAAAGTGTTGTCTAAGATTTGGAGAAATAGAAATCCTATTATATTGCTGTTGGGAATGTAAAATGGTGTAGCCTTTGTACATGTACAATTTGAAAGATCCTTCAAAACATAGAGTTACCATATGACTCAACAATCCCATTCCTAGGCATACGCCTAAGTCATTTCAAAGCAAGTGTTCAAGGAAAAACTTGTACATGACTGTTCACAGCAGAACTATTTGTATTAGCCAAAATTGGTTATTTGAAGACCTTTGCATTTGAAAATAAGTTTTAGGAATGTCTTGTCAATTTCTATAATTAGTCTGTCATTATTTTGATAAGGGTTGCATTTGATCTATAAATCAGTTTGGGTTGAGTTGTCATGTTATCAGTTTTGAGTCTTCCAATCCATCATACCCAGAAAAGGTCATGCACTTTTAATAAAAAGTAAGTTTTTATTTTTAATGATTTTGGATTTTTTTTACATTCAAGAGCATGCCTATAAAACATAACAGGTTTAAGACATTTCTTGGAGATATCGTGAGCTTGTTTCCAGACCACTTCAATAAGGCAAACATCACAAGAAAGTGAGTTACACAATTTTTTTTTTTTGTTTCCTGGTATGTAATTGTTATGTCTACACTACACCATAGTCTTTTTTTTTTTTTAATTTGCATATGGGCAGGAGGCACCAGGGATGGAACTCAAGACCTCCAGCACGGCAGGTCGGAGCTCTGCCTGCTGAGCCACGGCAGCCGCCCTACACCATAGTCTTTTAAGTGTGCAATAGCACTATGCCTAAAAAAAAAATTAACAACTTAATTAAGAGGTAATTTGTTGCTAACAAATGCTAACCATCAAAAAAAATTGTTTATTTTTTTCTTTACAATCTGTGCATCTTTAATTTCTTTTTATTGTCTTATTGCACTGGTTAAAAGCTCCAGCAAAATGTTGAATAGAAGTGGTGAGAGCAGACATCCTTTCTTTGCTCCTGATTTTATGAGGAAAAATATTCAGTCTCTAACCATTAAGTATGATATTAGCTGTAGGATTTTTTTGTAGATACACTTAATGGGGTTGAGGAAGTTCCCTTGTATTCCTTCTTTGCTGCACATTTTTGTCGTGCAAGGATGTTGGATTTGTCAAATGATGTTTCTGCATCTGTTGAAATGATCATGTGGTTTTTGTACTTTATTATATTTGTGTGGAGTACTGAATAAATTAATTTTCAGATGTTAAACCAACCTGCTTTCCTAGGATAAATCCAACTTGATCATGATATATAATTCATTTTATTTGTTGCTGGATTGTCTTTGCTAGTATTTTAAAATATTTTCAATTTTTATTCATATGAGGTATTAGTCTATAACTTTCTTTCTTTGTGATGTCTTTGTCTGGTTTTGCTATCAGGATAATATTGGCCTCATAGTGTGAGGTGGGAAGTATTCCCTCTTTGTGCCTGTTTGAAAGTATTATCATGCACCCTAGAAAAGCCATGTTTTAATCCTGATCCAATCTTATAGGAGCAGCCATTTATTTTAATCCTGATTCAGTACTGTAGGTTGGAATCTTTTGATTAGATTTTCTCCAGGGAAATGTGACAACCCCAATTGTGGTATGAACTTTGATTAGATGTGACTCTACCTATTCCAGGTGGATCTTGATTAGCTTGCTGGAATCCTTTAAAAGAGAAAACATTTTGGAGAGAGAGCCAGAATCAACAGAAAGAACAGAGCCTAGGGAAATGAGAGAAAGTACAGAAGCCTCAGAGCCAAGAGAATTCACAGCAGAGCTGACAGATATGGACACGTGGAGAACAGAGACCTGGATGTTTGGAGATGCTTGGGGCCCAGCAGGCATTGCCATGAGATGTTCAGCAAGCCAGAACCTGGAGACAGCCAGGGGAAGCCAAAAGAAGAAAGCCAGCCCTGGGGAAGTAAAGTGAGGAAACTCCGCAGGAACAGAGTTTGAAAGCAATGGAGCCTAGAAGCCAGAGACCAGTAGATTCCAGCTACGTGACTACCCAGATGCCAGAGGTGTTTCTGATCCATCGGACATTCTTGAGAAATGGTAACCTCTTGTGGGTATCTTAATTTGGACACTTTCATTTCCTTAGAACTGTTAACTTGTAACTTATTAAATTTCCCTTTTGTAAAAGCCATTCCAGTTCGGGTATATCGCATTCTGGCAGCTAGCAAACTAACACACTCCTCTTCTATTTTTTTTTTCTGGATGAGTTTGTGATGAATTGATGCTTCATTAAATTGATTAATTTGATTGATTGATAGTTCCTTAATTATTTGACAGTATTTGCCATTGAGGTAATCCATGCTTGGCCTTTTCTTTGTGAATATTATTTTGATTACTAATTCAATCACTTCACTTGGTGTAGGTGTATTCACATTGTTTCTTCATAAGTCAAATTTCAGTAGTTTGTGACCTTCTATGGATTTTTCAACTTCATCTAAATGTCCGAATTTGTTGGCATAAAATTGTTCATAGTATTCTCTTATAATACTTTTAATTTCTCAAAGATCATTAGTGATGTCCTCTCTTTTAGAACTGATTTTAGTAATTTACCTTGTCTCTTTCTTTTCTTGATCCGCCTATTTTGTTGCTTTTTGCAAAGAACTAACCTTTCATATAATCAATTTTATCTGTTTTATATTTTTCATTTCATTGATTACCATTGTGATTTTATTATTTTCTTATTTCTCTTTACCATGGGTTTAGTTAACATTTTTTCTAATTTGCAAGGTAGATGCTTAGCTTATTGGATTGTTAAAGATTTCCATCTTTTTTCATATGGCTACTACAGCCATACATTTACCTCTAATCACTGCTTTAGTCATACTTTATATATCCTGATGTTTTGCTTTTGTTTTTATTCATATTAAAATATTTTCTCATTTCCCTTGTGATTCTCTAAGGCCCATGGTTTATTTAGATAGGTGTTGCTCCTCCGAAGCATCACATTAATATTCAAAACCATTTATGGACTATTGCAGTGACTTATGGTCTATTCAAAATGACCCTATGAATATCTTCAGAATGTGTCACGTTGCAGTGGTGGGTTATCTCTAATTTTGTCATGTATTAAGAATTGAGTGAGGTAAATCAGCCCAATGATGTGTTCTATAAAGTAATGAAGTTATGATGTGAAAGAAACCTACAAACCCCAATATACTGTTTAGTTTAAAATAGATGGGCAATGTATCCAAAAAGGGTTTAATATCCAGAATATATTAAAAATTATACAACTCAACAATAAAAAAGACAGACAATCCAATTTTAAAAATGGGCAAAAACTTGAACAGGGATTTATCCAAAGAGAATATACAAATGGGTAAGAAGCATATGAAAATATTTTTAGCATCATTAAATATTAAGGACAAATCAAAACCTCAATGAGATGTCATTTCACACTCATTAGAATGACTACTATTAAAATTAAAAAACAGAAAATTACAAGAGTTTGTGAGGATTTGGAAAAATAGGAGCACTCATTCTTTGCTCATGGCAATATAAAACATTGCAGCTGCTGCGGAAGACACTTTGGCAGAATTACCATACGATAGTTTGGCAGAATTACCATACAACAGTTTGGCAGAATTACCATATGGTCCGGCACAATCTTGCTGCTAGGTATAAACACAGAATAAATGACAGCTGGGACTCAAACAGATATTTTTTCATTGATATTTTATTCACAATTGCCAAAAGATAGAAGCAACCCAAGTGTCCATAAACTGATGAATGAATAAACAAAATGTGCTGTATACATGTGTGCCAGTTTGAAATTGATATGTACCCCAGAAAAGCCATGTTCCTCTTATCCGGATTCAATGCTGTAGGATGGAATTTTTGATTAGATTGTTTCCATGGAGATGTGGCACACCCAATTGTGGGTGTGACCTTTTGACCAGACTGAGATGTCACTCCACCTAATCATGGTGGGTCTTGTTCAGTTTACTGGAGTCCTTTAAAAAGGTAGACATTTTGGGAAAACACAGTTGCTTCAGGGCCAACAAGGTTGCAGACACGGCTACAGATGTTTGGAAATGAAGAAGCCCCAGGAGATGCCAGGAGCTAAGAAAGCAAACAGAAGCTAGATAAGAACCAGACCCAACAGAGACTCAGAGGTTCTAAGATACAGAGGAAAAGGACAGAAGAACTCACAGACTCTGCTAGAGCCAGTTGAAACCAGAAACCAGGAGAGGAGCCCAGCAGATGTTGCCATGTGCCTTCCCATGAGAAGCTAAGCAAGCTAGAACCCAGAGTTTACCCTGGAGAAGCTAAGTAAAGGGCCCACAGTTGTTTAGAGAAGAAACCACTGGAATCAGAAGCACAAATGAACTGGAAACAAGGACCTCAGACACTGGCCATGTCCTTCCCAGCTGATAGAAAAATTCCAGATGCCATTCAGCCTTTCTTTGTAGTCAAGCTATCTTACTCTGGATGTCTTAGTTTGGATATTTTTAAGGCCTTAGAACTGTAAACTTGTAACTTAAAAAATCCCCATTGAAAAACCATTTCATTTCTGGTATATAGCATTCCAGCAGCATTAGCAAACTAAAACAACATACTATGTAATATTATTCAGCCTTAAAAAGGAATGGAGTTCTAATTCATGTGACAAATAGAATGAACTTTTAAGACATCATGTTGAGTAAAATAAGCCAGGCACAAAAGGAAAAATACTTTTATGAGCTCACTGATTTGAAATAATTAGAAAAAGCAAAGTAATAGTGTCAAAATCTAGAATATTGGTTACCAGGGGCTGGGTTGGGAGTAGGGGATGGGGATTTAATACTTAAATTGCATAGAATTTTTTGGGGGGTCGATTTTAAAGTTTTGGACATGGATGGGGCTGATGGTAATGCAATTAACAGCACTGAATTACATATGTGAATGTGGTTAAAAGGGGAAATTTTAAATCAGATGTATATTACTAGAATAAAATTTAAAAGAAAAAGCATAAGACTATACATCACAGTGAACTCTATTGTAAATGATGGATGATAATTAATAGTTCAATTATAAAAATGTTATATCATGAATTATAACAAATGTACCACATTGATACAAGGTGCTAATAGCAGGGTGGTATATGGAAAAATAATACACCCTAATGTAAAGTATGGACTATAGGAATGATAGCATTATAATATTCTATCATCAATTTTTTAAAAAGCACCATGCTAATGCAAAATGTCAATGACAGGGTTAGTATATGGGAATTCTGCATTTTCTGCATGATTTTTCTGTAAACCTACAACTTCTCTAACAAAAAATAAAATAAAAATAAATTGGTTGGGAATGGTAACAAGGTCTGTGCCCCTCTTATACAACAGCCTCAGAAACCAAAGAGTGTGTTAAAACACACTAGGGAATCCAATAGAAATAGAAGGTAATATAGTGATTGAGCAGTTGTACTCGTTTGCTCAATCCTATTTTCTCTGTTATAACTCCTCCTTCTCTTTGATTCTTCTCCCAATCTATAGGGATCTTTATGCAATGGCCATTGTGACCTTTTGATGTTGTGAAGGGGTGTCAACACTAACGGATAAGGGATAGAATTAGTTGATAAATTTGGTGTATTAGTCAGGGTCTCTAGAGAAATGGAACCAAAAAGAGAGATATGCAAAATATGAGATTTATAAAAGTGTCTCATGCAACCATGGGAATGGGAGAGTTCAAAATCTGTAGTTCAGCCTGTGAAGATGGAGGCTCTAATGAAGGGTCTGGAGTAACTGCAAATGAGAGGCTTGCTGGCTGAAGAAACAACAAAAGAATCTCTTATTCCCCTTAAAAACATCTAACTGATTGGATTATGGCATTGCGGTAGGCATGCCTTAGTTGATGGCAGATGTAATCACACAGAGTGTCAATCAACTGACTCATGATTCAATAAACAAGCCATGAAATATCCTTGGAGTAAAGGGTAGGTAGTGCTTGCCTAACCAGACAACTGTGCATAGTCATTTGGCCAAGTTGACACCAAAACCTAACCATCACATCCACCCCTTGCCAGTTTGGCAGCTATACACATTACCTAGAAACATGCATCATTTCCAAATAGAACACAATAAGAAACTTATGTTTCACCTAACAATACTCAATGGTCCTGTGTAAAATTGGAAATGCACTACATTCAGTTTAAGGGTGCAAGTCCTTAGGTAATATTTACTCTTAAACTTCATATCTTATGACTTAAATATTACAGCATGAACAATACAACTTATGTCATATGATAAGAGGAAAACAACAGATTTCCTTATGTACAAATGCAAACACACTCATAACAAAACAGGGAGGAAATATTCATACAATCACATCCACAATTTTGTAACTGGTCAAGCAGCCATAGTTTATCACTACCTTCTTCTACTAAGCATTTCATGTTCCCTTTACCCTCAGTAAGCACTTCAGCTGAACATCATTCTTTGTCAGGTGGGGTGACCCAGATCTTCATTCCTGAAGTTTCTGGGACATTGGTAATCCTGCCTGGACTGGGTGGTTGAAGTATTCCATTGAATTTAATCACAGGGCATGGTAGTACTAAGGGATGCCTTAGGGGTCTCCTGTATTTCAGGAAAACCCTTCTTTATCTCCATTGTATAGTTGAAGTCCTGTTTTCCTTTAACAGTAAGGTTCAATCACCCCTGACAAAACAATGCTCCCCTTTTCTGCCTGTAGATTCAGGGGCATGAGAAGCCCAAAGTGACCAGGTGGCATTAATAATTTCCAGATCAATGAAATTGTTGTGTCTCCTGGAAGGAGCACTCCTATTTTTGGAAGTTAGACCTGTAGACCAGCAGAGCTTAAGGTTTCAAGGACAGGAAGCAAAAATTTTCTGAATGGATCACTAGGGGTGATAGTGTGTGGTGCCATTCCCATTTCCACCCCTTGATTCTTGGACTGTGAATCCTGACTATGGGAGAAACAGCATCCATAGAGTGGAGGTTAATTCAGAGCCTACTCAGCCTCCTGGAGAACATCGTCCCAGGCCTACAAACTATTGCCAACTAGTTGGCACTATAATTGGGTCTTCAAAAGGCCATTCCACCATTCTATTAATCCAGCTGTCACTGGATGATAGGGAAAATGGTAAGACCAGAGAAAGGATGAGCATGTCTGTGCCCATTCCTATGCTTCATGTGCTGTGAAATGGGTTCCTTGATCAGAAGCGAAACTGTGTGGAATACCGTGACAGTAGATAAGGCATTCTGTAAGTCCGTGTATGATAGTTTTTGCAGAAGCATTGAATACAGAGAACGCAAACCCATGTCCAGAGTATGTGTCTATTACAATTAGAAAAAAGTGCTGCCCCTTCCATGATGACAGTGGTCCAATGTAATCAACCTGCCACCAGATAGCAGGCAGATCACCTCAAAGAATAGTGCCATATCAGGGCCCGAGTGCGGGTCTCACTGCTGGCAGATTGGGCACTCAGCAGTGGCTGCAGTCAGGCAGGCCTTGGTGAGTGAAAGTACATGTTGCTGAGCCCATGTATAAGTTCTATCCTTACCACCATGCCCACTTAGTACATGAGACAATTGGGCAATGGCAGAAGTAGTTGAGGAAAGAGGCTGACTGGTATCCACAGGATGGATCATCTTATCCACTTGATCGTTAAAACTTTCCTCTGCTGAAATCACCTTCTGGTGAACATTAACATGGGCCGCAAATATCTTCAAGTTCCTTGTTCACTCAGAAAGGTCTGTCCACATACCTCTTCCCCAGACCTCTCTGTCAACAATTTTCCAATCATGCCCCTTTCAAATCCTTGACCAACCAGACAAATCATTAGCAACAGCCCATGAGTCAGTATACAAACGCACCTCTGGCCAGTTCTCCTTCCAAGCAAAATGAACAACCAGGTGCATTGCTCAAAGTTCTGCCCACTGGAAGGATTTCCTCTCACCCTTGTCCTTTAAGGAAACCCCAGAAAAGGGTTATAGTGCTTCTGCTGTCCACTTCCAGATGGTCCCGCATAAACCAGGCGCAAGTTTTCTCTTCCTCAGTCAACTTAATGTAGGGAACTCCCCAAGAGGCCATAGCTCTGGTCTGGGAAATAGAAGGTAATGTGGCAGCAATGGGGACTATGGGTATTTGAACCACTTCCTAATGTAATTTATTTGTGCTTTCAGGACCTGCTTGAGCTCTATCTCTAATATCCATTTCCATTTTATGATGGAATGCTGCTGGGCACGCCCAACTTTATGGCTTAGTGTTTCAGACAACACACAGCTGATGACTGCAGCTCAGTTCTCATGATAATTTGATGGCCTATGGTTAAGCATTCCATCTCTACTAACACCAAGTATCAGTCTAAAAGCTGTTTCTTAAAAGCTGAGTGGTTTTCTGCAGTGGATGTTAAGGCTTTGCTCCAAAATCCTAAGGGTCTGCATTGTGATTCTCATATAGGGTACTGCCAAAGACCCCAGACAGCATCCTTATTTGCCACTGATACTTCCAGCACCATTGGATCTACTGGAATATATGACCCAGGTGGCAGAGCAGCTTTCATAGCAGCCTGGACATGTCGCAGACCCTCCTCTAGTTCTGGTACTGACTCAGAACTACAGCTTTTCTGGTCACTCGGTAAATGGGCTGGAGTAGCACACCCAAATGAGCAATATGTCGCCTGCAAATATGTTGTTGAAGAGGCCAACTAGGTCTTGTGCTTCTTTTCTGGTCATAAGAGGGGCCAGATCCAAAAGATTATCCTTCACCTTAGAGGGGATATCTCAACACACCCAACACCACTGGACACCTAGAAATTTCAAGGAGGTGGAAGATCCCTAAATTTTTGTTGGATTTACCTCCCATCCCCTGACCTAAAGATGCCTTATGAATAACTACAGTAGGTTCTACTTCTTGCTCACTAGGTCCAATCAGTATGACATCACCAATACGCGATATCTTGTGGTAGGGAGAAACAATCAAGGTCCCTGCAGACAAGATTGTGACATAGGACTGGAGAGATGATACAACCCTAAGACAGGACAGTGAAGTTATTCTGCTGGACTTGCCAGCTCAATGCAAACTGTTTCCGGTGGTCCTTATTGACAGCTATTGAGAAAAAAACATTTGTTTGATCAATAGCTGCATACCATGTACCAGGTGATGTGTTGATTTGCTCAAGCAATGATACCACATCTGGAACAGCAGCTGCAAGTGGAGTCAGCACCTGGTCAAGTTTACGATAATCCACCATTATCCTCCAAGTCCCTATCTGTTTTCTGCACAGGCCAAATAGAAGAGTTGAAAGGGGATTTGATGGGAATCACCAACCTTCTTCCTGCATTTCCTTAAGAGTGGCACTAATCTCTGCAGTCCCTCCAGGAGTATGGTATTGCTTCTGGCTCACTAGTTTGCTAGCTAGGAGCAGTTCTTGTGGCTTCCACTTGGCCTTTCCTACCATAATAGCCCTCACTCCACCATTCACAGAACTAATGTTCGGATTCTGCCAGTTGCTGGGTATGTCGATTAAAATTATGCATTCTGGAACTGGGGAAATGACCACAGAATGAGTCCAGGGAACCCCTGGATTCATTGAGTGACAGACCTGAGCTAAATCTCCATGGACCATCTGACCTCCTGTTTTTATTTGCAAGTTGCTGTAGTGTGATATACCAGAAATGGAACAGCTTTTAAAAAATGGAATTTATTAAGTTGCTACTTTACAGTTCTAAAGTTGTGAAAATGCCCAATCTAAGGCATTCAGGGAAAGATAACTTGGTTTAGGAAGACTGTTGATATTCAGAGTTTCTCTCTCAGCTGGAAATGTACATGACAAGATCTACTAGCTTTCTCTTCAACAGCTTCCTTGGGATTCTGTCTGTTCTGTTGGCTCCGTAGCTTCTGGTGGCTCTTATGGCTCTGTTGGCTATCTAGATTTTTCCAAAATGGTTCCCTCTTAAAAGGCTCTAGCAAGCAACCTCACTTTTAATGGGTGGAGACACATCTGAATGGAAACCATGTAATCAAAAGTTACCACCCACAATTGGGTGGGTCACATTTCCATGGAAGCAGTAAAAATGATACCACTCAGCAATATTGAATGAGAATTGAAGGACATGGTTTTTTCGGGGGTACACAATAGATTTAAATTGACACACCTCCATAAACCCCTTCTCTGACTGTTGGGCCAGAGTGACATTTTGGGTCTCCTGGAATTGGTGTCACTTCTGAGCCAGGGTCTAATAATCCCTAAAATATCTGATAATTCCCCTTTCTCCAGTGCACAGTTACTCTGGTAAAAGGCCGTAGGCTTCTTTGGGGGAAGGTTTGGAGGAAGATTAACAGTATAAATTTTAGGTAATGTCAATGAGTCCTTCCCCAAGGATATTTGGCCCTCCACCATTTGAGGGACTCTGGATCTATAAATTGTCTCAAGTCTGGGAATTAATTAAGAAGGCATGACTCTCTGTTTTTGTAATTCAAGCTAGACTTCTGTTCACTTGACCTAGAATATTTCTGCTTATACAGCTCAAACAAGAATTTTGTAGACTTCCCCTCTATTTTACTTCTAGGTACCCCATGATCTACTGCAAGTCAGGTTATTCTGACTGCTGCTTTGAGTCTGCTGTTCATTCTGGTGGCCACGTCAACCTTGTCTATGGTGACCAACTGATGCCACATGGCTTCAGCAAACTCGAGTTCCAATCATCCCCATTCTGTTTGAGGATTCCAACTCAGTGATGGCAGTTTCCACAGTAATATCTGACTTACAGAGAAGGGTGACTACAGAGCTCTTCAGGGACGATGGAGCTAGTTTCTGAATCTATTTCTCAAGGCTTGGGTGAAAGATGTGTCCTCTGGACTTTCCTGGGGTTTGTGAACAAGTCTTCCATTATAAATCTACTCTAACTTTCCTAACTCTCTAAGCCTCTGGATCCCCTCATCTACATTATACTAGGGCAGTTCTGGCATTTCAACCTCAGGTAATGTTGGTCAACTTTGGATCCATGTTTCAGTCAACTGTCCAAGCAAACTGTTAATGCCTTTTCTAACCCCTTGATCTAAAATACTGAATGCAGAATCTCTGCTTAGTGGGCCCATATCAATAAACTTCTCTTGATCTAACTTTATTCCACACTCTTAATGTCCATTGCCACACATGTTTCCCTGATTTATGTCTATATGGACTGAGAAACTCATGCAGTTCTTTTGGAGTATAATGTACCTCCTCATGGGTCACAGTATGTACCTCAACTTTCAGGGCCTGTTCAGACTTTAGTGACAGGTCTTGGAGGCAAGAAAGGTGCTGAGGGTGGGTCATGAAAAGATATAGTAGTGTCTCCTAAGCCAATTATGTCAAGGCTTTTCATTGCAGTTTCATCTGGTGAAACAGGATTAGTCACTTCAGATAGAGGAATGAGGACTCTCTCCCCAGGGGAGGTGGTTACAGGGATAGCACGCAGTGATGGATTAATTTCATTAAGTAGAGGTTGGATGGCAGACTCCTCTGAGGAGACTTGAGGTCAGAAAGCTATTTTCCCAAGGCAGACTGGAGGTCAGGAAGCTTTTCCTCAGTGCAGTCCATTACACACTAACAGAATTCTGTTAAGGTGTCAAAAACACTCTCACCGGGAGCTTTGCATTGTATAAGTGTACAATTAACAAAATCAAATGGTGATGTTTTGCATATCTGTGTTGACAACTCACTCCATGGACTGTCAGTGCTATTTTGATTATTGGAAATAGAGTCATTAGTGCATTTGAATCTAATCAGAGTAGAAAATCAATTGCAAAAACCCATTTTTAAGATATTGTTTCTCAAGAACCACTCCCAATTCCAAGCTGTATTAGTCAGGGTTCTCTAGAGAAACAGAACCAACAGGAGATATCTGTACATATTAAATCTCTCTTAGCCATTACAAGTGGTAAGAGAGATCAAATACAATCAGGAGGCTATTCTGGAGGCTACTCTTAATGCAAGCTTCAGTTAGACAGTGCTAATTGCCATGGTTTGCTAAACCTCAACCAGCATCACTCCTGTCAACTCTTATGAATATCTGGGGCTCTATCTGAGACCCTATAAAAGTTTCATACACTAGGTTTGCTTTCCTGGAACCTACAATTTCCAGAGGGCCCCAGGCCAGATAAAGCCAGAAACCCAGAAGGATTAGCCTCTCCAAGTGTGTTGCTTATGTTCTGGTGTCAACTTGGTCAAATGATTATGCCCCGTTGTCTGGTCAGCCAACTGCTGGCCTGGCCATTGCTGTAAGGATATTTCATGGATGGTTGATCGAATTATCAGTCAGTTGATCTCACCTTGGTTGATCACATCTACGATCAACTAAGACATGCCTCCCACAACTAAGATAATCCAATCAGTTGAACATTTTAAAGCAAGAAGAGAGATTCTTTCACTGCTTCTTCAGCCAGTGAGCTTCTCCTGTGAGTTTGTCCAGATCATTCATCAGAGTCACCAGCTTCACAACTTGCCCTACAGATTTTGGACTCTTTCATTCCCATGGTTGTGTGAGATACCTTTATAAACCTCATATTTACAGATATCTCCTGTTGGATCTGTTTCTCTAGGGAACTCTGACTAATGCAGCTTGGTTCTAGGAGTGGCTCTTGAGATATAGAATCTAAAACATGTGCTTTTACAGTTGGTTTTATACTTTGAATAGAGTCAGAGGCACTAATGACTCTATTTCTAATACTCAAGATAGCACTAATAGTCCATGGGGTGAGTTGTCAAAAAGAGATACTCAAAGTATCACCATTTATTACTGATTCTATATGTAGAATGAAATGATCATATGGTAAGAATGTTTGTGTTTGTATGTTGGTATGTTTAATAAATAAAATAAATTTTAAAAAATGTATCACTATTAGATTCTGCTAATTGTTCATTTGAACGAGGCAAGGCTCTAGGTGATAATGTTTTGACACCTTTACAGGGACTTGTGGAATTAAGAGATACAGTGATGTTGGCTGGTTGTTGTTAGATATACTGGATACAGTGATGAGGAAAATGGATGAAACTTCAGCAGCATATGAATGATTTAAAATTTCCATGTGTGCCCTGATGGAAAATCTTACTTCCTGTGGTTGCATACTTGAGATCTCTGAAAATGAGGCAGAAAGCCTCTTTGTGCAAGTAGCAGATTTTCAATGTAAACTAAAATCTCAACCTTGCATGGTGTCTGCTGTTAAAATAAGGGTTTTGATCGGAAAAGAATGAAATCCTGAAATGTGGGATGGGGTTGTATGGATTGATAATGATGGCAATGGGGGCATAGAAATCCCCCCATTGGAATCTCCTGAGTCTTTGACAGATACACCAGTAATGGAATTTCTTAAGGAAACAGCTGTCCCTCCTCCAGCCTGCCCTGAGGAAACAGCCAACCAATCTCCAGCCTGACCTGAAGAAACAGCTTCCTGATCTCCAGGCTGCCTTGAGGAAACAGATTCCTGGCCTCCAGTCTGCCCAGTGGAGTCTGCCATCCAACCTCCAACTAAAAAGTTGAACCCTCCAGTGCCTGCTAAACTTGTAACCACCTCCCTTGGGAAAACAGCCCTCACTCCTCTGTCTGGAGCTATTAATCCTGTATCACCAGATGAAATTGCAATGAAATACCCTGAGGTAATTCACTTGAAAGACATTTCTAATTCTTTTCATGACCCAGGCCATCACCCCTCTTTTCTTCAAAACCTATGACCAAACCAAAGTCCCCAGAGATCAAAAGATCTGGAAAAGTGAGGTACAATGTGTGATCCATGGGGAGGTGCATTATACTCGAAAAGAATTGCATGAGTTTTCCAATCTATATAGACTGAAATTGGCAGAATATGTATAGGAATGGATATGAAGGGTGTGGGATAATGGTGGAAGGAATATGAAGTTGGATCAAACTGAATTTATTGATATGGGCCCACTAAGCAAAACTTTCACATTCAGTGTTGTAGCTTGAGTGTTAGAAAGGGCATTAACAGTGTATTTGGATGGTTGGTGGAAATATGGATCAACTGGTGGTCAACATTACCTGAGGTAGAAATGCCAGATCTGCCTGGTATAATGTTGATGAGGGGATCCATAAGCATAGAGGAATTGGAATGTTAGAGTGAATTTATGATGAAAGACCCAGGAATGTCCAGAGGACACATTTTCACCAAAATATTGAGAAATACATTCAGAAACTAGCTCCATCATCCCTGAAGAGTTTTGTAGTCACCCTTCCCTGTAGATCAGATATTACTACAGTAACAGTCACCGAGCTGGAATCCTTAAACAGGATGGGGGTGATTGGATCCCGAGTTGGAAGAAGCCCTGTGGCTACTACTAATCACCATAGACAAGGTGGGCATGACCACCATAATAGACAGCAGAATCTAAGCAGCATTTAAAATAATCTGACTCGCAGAGACTTGTAGCATTGGCTAGCAGATCATGGGGTACCTAGAAGTAAAATATATGGGCAGACTACTAAATTCTTGTTTGAGGTATATAAGCAGAGGAATCCTAGGTCAAGTGAACAGAAGTCTAACTTGAATTACACAAACAGAGGATCATGACCCCATAAACAATTCCAAGCCTTGAGATAGTTTACAGGCCCAAAGCCCCATAATTGAGGGGAGGGCCAGGTACCCTTTGGATAAGGCCCTTTAACACTGCCGAAAATTTACACTTTTACCTTCCCTACCAGCCTTTCCCAAGGAGACATAGGACCTTTTACCTGGGTGACTGTTCACAGGGGAAAAAGAACTGATAAGATATTTTGAAGATTATTAGACAACGGCTCAGAAGAGACTCTAATTCTGGTCCATTAGTCAGAGCAGGGGCTTATGGAGGTCAGGTGATCAATGGAGTTTTAGCTCAGGTCCAGTGGGTCCCTGGACTCATTCTGTGGTCACTTCCCCAGTTCTGGAAAGTATAATTGGAATAAAAATAATTAGCAACTAGTAAAATCCCCATATTGGCTCTCTGACTCATGGAGTGAAGGCTATTATGGTAGGAAAGGCCAAGTGGAAATCACTAGAACCCTCCCTACCTTGCAAAATAGTGAATCAGAGAAAATATTCTATTCACAGAGTGATTGCAGAGATTAGTGCCACTATTAAGGATTTGAAGGATGAAGGGATGGTGATTCCCACAACACTCCCATTAAACTCTACTATTTGGCTAGTGCAGAAAACAGATGGTTCTTGGAGAATGAAAGTGGATTCTCATAAACTTAATCAGGTGATGACTACACTTGCAGCTGCTATTCCAGATGGGGTATCGTTGCTTGAGCAAATCAACACACCCCCCGGTACCTGATAGGCACTCTCGATCTGGCAATGCTTTTTTCTCGATAGTTGTCAATGAGGGCCACCATAACAGTTTTCATTCAGCTGGCAAAGCCAGGAGTATACCATCACTGTCCTGTCACAGGTGTATATCAGCTCTCCAGCCCTATGTCATAATCTTGTTGGCAGGGACCTTGATCATTTCTCCCTCCCACAAGACATCACACTGGTCCATTATATTGATGATATCATGTTGATTGGGCCTAGTGAGCAAGAAGTAACAACTACTCTAGACATATTGGAAAGGCATTTGCATGTCAGGATGGGAGCTATATCTAACAGAAATATAAGGGCCTTCAACCTCAGTGAAATTTCTATGTGTCCAGTGGTATGGGGCATGTCTACATATTCCTCTTAAGGCGAAGGATACATGGTTGCATTTGGCCCTCCTATGACAAAAAAAGAGGCACAAGGCCTAGTTGACCTCTTTGGATTTCAGAGACTACTTATTCCTCATTTTGGTGTGCTTCTCCAGCTCATTTTCCATGTGACCAGAACACCTGCTAGTTTTGAGTGGGGGCTGGAACAAGAGGAGGCTCTATGACAAGTACAGGCTGCTCTGCCAACTTGGCCCATATGAACCAGCAGATCCAATGGTGTTGGAAGTGTCAGTGACAAATAGAGATGCCATCTAGTACCTTTGGCAGGCTCAAAGAGAATCCCAATGTAGACCCTTGGGATTTTGGTGTAAATCCTTACCATCCACTGTAGATAACTACTCTCCTTTTGAGAAAAAGTGTTTAGCCTGTGGCTGGGCCTTAGTAGAGACTGAATTCTTAACTACAGGCCACTAAGTTACCATGAGACCTCAGTTGCCAATCATATGCTGTGTGTTGTCTGAACCATTAAGCTATAAAGTTAGGCATGCCCAGCAGCACTCTATCATAAAATGGAAATGGTATATTAGAGATAGGGCTTGAGCACTTCCCGAAGGCACAAGTAAGTTACATTAGGAAGTGGTTCAAATACCCAGGGTCCCCACCACTGCCACATTATCTTCTCTTTCCCAGACCAGAACCAGAACAGAGCTATGGCCTCTTGGGAAGTTCTTTTTAATTAGTTGACTGAGGAAGAGAAAGCACGGGCCAGGTTTACAGATGGTTCTGAGCGATATGCAGGGACCACCTGGAAGTGGACAGTTGCAGCACTATAACCCCTCTCTGGGATGTCCTCAATGAACAGTGGTGAGGGGAAATCCTCCTAGTGGAGTAAATTCCAGCAGTGCACCTGGTTGCTCAGTTTGTTTGCAGGGAGAACTGGGAAGAGGTGTCTTTGTATACTAACTCCTGGGCTGTTAGTAATGGTCTGGCTGGATTGTCAGGGACTTGGAAGGTGCATGATTGTTAAATTCAAAACAAAGGTCTAGGGAAGAGGTATGTGGATCGACCTTTCTGAGTGAGCAAAGAACGTGAAGATATTTGTGTCCCATGTGAATGTTCACCTGAGGGTGACTTCAGCAGAGGAAGGTTTTAATAATCAAGTGGATAAGATGCTCATGGTGTAGATAAAAGTTTTCCTCTTTTCCTAGGCACTCCTGCCATTCCTCAATGGGCTAATGAACAAAGTGGACATGGTGGCAGGGATGGAGATTATACGTGGGCTCAGCAACATGGAATTCCACTTACTAAGGCCAACCTGACTATATAACCACTGCTGAATGCCCAGTCTGCCAGCAGCAGAGACCCGCACTTAGTCCCTAATATGGCACCATTCCCCAAGGTGATCTGCCTGCTATCTGGTGACAGGTTGATTATATTGGACCGCTTCCATCATGGAAGGGGCAGCGATTTGTTTTAACTGGAATGGACACATACTCTGGATTTGGTTTTGCCTTCCCTGTATGTAATGCTTCTACAAAAACTACCATCTGTGGACTTTTGATATGCCTTATCCACTGTCATGGTATTCCATACAGTATTGCTTTTGATCAAGTAACCTATTTCACAGCAAATGAAGTGTGGGAATGGGCACATGTTCATGAAATTCTCTGGTCTTACCACGTTCCCCATCATCCAGAGGCAGCTGGGCTGATAGAATGATGGAATGGCCTTTTGAAGTTCCATTTATGGTGACAAGTATGTGGCAATACCTTGCAGTGTTGGGGCAATGTTCTCCAGGAGGTTGTGTAGGCTCTGAATCAGCATCTGTTTTACAGTATTGCTTCTCCCAAAGCCAGAATTCATGGGTCCAGATATTAATGCACATTATCACCCCTAGTGATTCACCTACAGCATTGCTTCTCCCAAAGCCAGGATTTGCTTTCTGTCTCTGAAACCTTGCATCCTGTTTGTCTACAGGTCTTAGTTCCAAAAGGAGGAGTTCCCTTCAAGGAGACACAATGATGGATCTATTGAACTGGTAGTTAAGACTGCCACCTGGCCACTTTGGGCTTTTCATGGCTCTGGATCAACAGGCAAGGAAGGGGATTACCATACTGTCTGGGTGACTCATCCTGACTGTCAAGGGGAAATAAGACTGCAACTACTCAATGGAGGTAAAGAAGAGTTCACAGGAGATCAATCCTCTAAGGGGTCTCTTAGTACTATCATGCCTTGTGATTAAAGTCAGTGGAAAACTGCAACAACCCAATCTAGGCAGGACTAACAATAGTTCAGAAATTTCAGGAATATACATTTGGGTCACACCACCAGGGAAAGAACATCTGGCCTTGCTGAAGGTAAAGGGAGCATGGAATGGGTAGTGGAAGAAGGTAGTGATAAACATGAACTGTGACCATGTGACAAGCTACAGAAATGAGGACACTGATGATATTATGTTTCTTTCCTTATTTTATTATGAATATGTTTGTATTTGTATGTAAAGGAAATATCTCATTTTCCTCTTACCATATGACATAAGTTGTTTTGTTAATGTTATAATATTCAAATTAAGAGTAGATGTTACCTAAGGACTTGCACTGTAATCTGGAGAGATGTAGTACATTTTCAGTTGTATGCAGGACAGTTGAATATTATTAGGGGAAACATATGTCTGTTATTCTGTTGTATTTAAAATTTAAGCACATTTCAAGGTGATGTGTATAGCTGCCAAGCGGACAAGGGGTGAACTGTGATGGTTAAGTTCTGGTGTCAACTCGTCCAGGTCATGGTTTCCAGTTGTCTGCTCAGGGAAGTACTGGCCTAACCACTGTTGCAAGACTATTTCAGGACTGCTTGATAAACCAGAATGCTGGTTTATTAATCATCAGTGAGTTGATTGCAGCTCACTGTGTCTCATAAATGCGATAATCTAATCAGTTAAGGGCTTTTAAGGAAGGACATAGAATTTTCCCTGCTTCTTCAGCCAGTAAGCCTCTCATGTGAAATTCTTTGAGACCTTCATTGAAGCTGTCAGCTTTGCAGCCTGTCCTTTGGATTTTGGATTCTTCCATTCCTGTGGTTGTGTGATACAACTTCATAAATCTCATATTAAAAGATATCTTCTGTTGGTTCTGTTTCTCCAGAGAACTCTTACTGACACACTACTGATGCCTTATTTTATTATACTTCTTTTCCCACATTTGTTCAGGAATATGTCAATCCTACAGTGCTAGGGCCTGACTCATCCCCAGGAGCCACATCCCACAATGTCAGGGAGACTTTCACCCCTATGTCATGTCTCATGTAGGGAGAAGGGTAAAAACGCAGAGTTGGACTCAGAGAGACACAGGCCACACACAGTTGAGCAAAAAAAGGAAAGAGGTTTCTTGGAAGCAACTCTTAGCCTTGATATAGATAATCTTAACTTCTCCACTAGAGAAATAATTTTTGTAAGGGCAAGCCTCAAAGTAAAGGGCTTGGCCTAATTTCTTGCGAGTCCACAATGGTTGAGAGGGTGCCTGGTGTTTCCCAGCTGGGGAAGTTTAATTGTCCCATATTTTTTTACCTTAGATTCTCAAGGGACTCTACAAATACTTTTTAATTATCAGCCCACCATAGTCTGAGTTTTATCCTGGTATCACATTAAGCTATTACAGAATTACAAGATCTCATTTTCATCTTGGACTCCAGGAGTTTGGGTTGTTTAAATGAGCTATCCATATAGGTCAATTTAGATTATGTGTTACATAAAATAGAGGTTCTAGACATAAAAACCTTTCTGCCTTTGGTCTCATAGAGTAGGTGTGGGTCTATCATATTTTACCCTGTATCCTGATTTACCTTAGACTCAGCCAGATTTGTTTTGTTTTTATCTCTAATTGAGACTTGATCTCTTTTTTCATTACTTTAACTGATATTTTATATAGATATGCTTTCAGGGATGCAGCACTCCATTTCTTGGTCTTAGGTGTGAGAGAGTTCAAAGTTGTTCAAAGTTCCAGGGAAATATCAGCTGATACACATATGGCTCAGCGTCTCAGAGTCTAACAATACAATCACATCTTCAGCTCCAATACAAAAAGTATTTGTCCTTTTGTGTCTGACATTTCACTCAGCATTATGTCTTCAAGGTTTATGCTTCAGGGCCCCATTTCTTCTTACTGCTGCATAATATTCCATCATATGTATATAGCACAATTTGTTTATCCCCTAGTCTGTTGATGAACACTTGCATTGTTTCCGTCTTTTGGCAATTGTGAACAGTGTTGCTATGAATATTGGTGTGCAAATGTCCATTTATGTCACTGTGTTCAGCTCTTCTGGGTATATACTGAATATTGGTATTGTTGCATAATATGGCAACTCAATATTTAGTTTTCTGAGGAATTGCCAAACTGTTTTCCACAGTGATTGCACCATTATACATTCCCACCAACAGTGGATAAGTGTTCCAGTTTCTCTACATCATCTCCAACATCTGTAGCTTTCAATTTGTTTAATAGCAGCCATTCTTATAGGTATGAGGTGATATCTCATTGTCATCTTGATTTGCGTTTCTCTTATAGCTATTGAAAATGAGCATCTCTTCATGTGCTTTGTAGTCATGTGTATTTGCTCTTTGAAAAACTGTCTACTCATATCCTCTGCCCAGTTTATACTTGGGTTGTTTGTTCTTTTGTTTTTGAGTTGTATAATTTCTTCCTGTACACAGGATATCAAGCCTTTATCTGATAAGTGGTTTCTAAATATTTTCTCCCATTGAGTTTGCTGCCTCTATACATTTTTGACAAAGTCCTTTGAGGCACAGAAATTTTGATCTAAAGGAGTTTTCTTTTGCTGCTAGTACTTTAGGTTTAAAGTTTAAGAAGCTATGTCCTATTACTAGCACTTGAAGATGTTCCCCTGCATTTTCTTCCAGAAGTTATATGATACTGACTCTTACATTTAACTCTGTAATCCATTTTGAACTAATTTTTGTATGTGGTATAAGGTAGGGGTCCTCTTTCATTCTTTTGGCTATTGATATTCAATTCTCTCATGATCACCTATTGAGAAGGCTATTCTCTCCCAGTTCAGTGGATTTAGGGGCCTTTACAAAATCAATTGCCCACAGATTTGATGATCTATCTCCACACCTCTTAATTCGATTCCATTTGTCAACGCTTCTATTTTTGTGTCAGTACTATGCAGTTTTGACCACTCTGGCTTTATAGAAAGATTTAAAGTTAGGAAGTGTTAGTGCTCCCACTTCATTCTTCTTATTAAGGAAATCTTTAGCTATTTGGCATCTCTTTCCTTCCAAATAAATTTGATAAGTAGCTTTTCCAAGTCTCCAAAGTAGGTTGTTGGGATTTTGGTTGGTATTACATTGAATCTGTAGATCAGTTTTGGTAAAATAGGCATTTTAATGACATTCAATCTTCCTGTGCATGAGCAAAAAATGTCTTTCTATCTATTGATGTCTTTTTTAAATTTCTTTTAGCCGTGTTTTGTAGTTTTCTGTGTACAAATCCTTGATGTTCATAGTTAGGTTTACACCTAGACACCTGTATCTTTTGTTCATTATTTTGAATGGATTTTTTTTTCTTAACTGTGTCTTTGGGTAGGTCATTACTTGTATATAGAAACATTACTAATTTCTGTACATTAATCTTGAATATTGCGACTTTGATGAATTTGTTTATTAGCTTAAGTATCTTTGTCATAGATTTCTCAGGGTTTTCTAAGTGTAGGATTGTGTCATGTGCATATAATCAAAGTTTTACTTCTTCCTTTCCTATTTGGATGCTTTTTATTTGTTCCTCCTGTTGCTAACTAGGATGTCTAGTACAATGTTGAATATTAGTGGTGACAATGGGCAGCCTTGTCAAATTCCTGATTGTAGGTAGAAAGCTTTCAATCTCTCACCATTAAGTATGATGCTGAGTAAGGGTTTTTCATATAGGCCCTTTATGATATTGAGGGAGTTTCCTTCTATTCCTAACTTTTGAAATGTTTTTATAAGGAAAGGTGTTGAATTTTGCCAAATGCTTTCTTGGCATCAATTTGTTAATGTGCCATATTACATTTATTGATTTTCTTGTGTTCCTGGTATTAACCCCACCTGGTTGTGATGTATAATTCTTTTAATGTGTTCTTGGATATGATTTACTGGTATTTTGTTGAAAATTTGCATCTATGTTCATTAGGGAGATTGGTGTGTAGTTTTCCTTTCTCATAGCATATTTATCTGGTTTTGGTATAAGAGTGATGTTACTTCATAAAATGAGTTAAGTAGTGTTCCTTTTTCCTCAATTTTTTGGAAGCATTTGAGCAGAACTCATGTTAGTTCTTTTCAGAATGTCTGATAAAATTCCCCTGTGAAGCTGTCTGGTCCTGGGTTTTTCTTTGTGGGAAGATTTTTGATGACTGATTGAATCTCTTTGTTTGTAATTGGTTTGTAGACATCTCCTTCTTCTCAAGTCAGTATAGGTAATTTTATGTTTCTAGGAATTTTTCCATTTTGTCTAAATTGTCCATTTTGTTGGTATATAGTTGTTCATAGTATTCTCTTATGATTTTTAAATATTTCCTCATGGTCCATGGTAACAACCCATCTCTTATTTCTGATTTTGCTTGTTTTCATCTTCTCTCTTTTTTCCCTTGTCAGTCTAGCTAGTGATCCATCAATTTTATTGATTTTCTCAAAGAACCGAGTTTTTATTTTGTCAGTACTTTCTATTGTTTTATTGTTATTTTCTCCTGTTATTTTACTTTTATTTTAATCTTTGTTATTTCTTTTCCTTTATTTGTTTTGGGGTTAGTTTTCTGTTCTTTTTCTAATTTCCCCAGTTGAGCAGTTAATTCCTCGAATTTTGCTCATTCTTGTTTATTAATACAGGCATTTAGGGCGATAAATGTCCATCTCAGCACTGCCTTTGCCACATCCTATTAGTTCTTTTATGTTGTATTCTCATTATCATTCACCTCTAGATATTTACCAGTTACTCTAACAATGTCTTCTTTGACACACTGATTATTTAAGAGTGTGTGTTACAAATAAATAAATAAATAAATAAATAAATAAATAAATAAATAAATAAATAAATAAAATACTGTTCATTTTCGATACATTTGTGAAATGTATTGAATGAATTTGGTGATTATTAATTTCAAATTTCATTCCATTATGATCAGAGATAGTACTTTACTAAACTTATAAAAATGTTTTTTATGTCCCAGCATATTATCTGTCTTGGAGAATGTTCCATGAGCACTAGAGAAGAATGTATATACAGGTGTTTTGTAATGTAATGATTTTTATATGTCTATTAGATCTAATTCATTTATCACACTGCTTATGTTCTCTATTTCCTTGTTGGTCCTCTGTCGGGTTGTTATATCTATAAGGGAGAGTGATTTATTAAAGTCTTCCACTATTATTGTTGAGACATTGTGCCTGTTTGAATCTGTGGTGGACCCCAGAAAAGTCATATCCTTTAATCCTCATTCAATACTGCTGGCTGGGAACTTTTTGATTGTTCCCATGGAGATGTGACCCATCCAATTGTGTGTGGTAACTTTTGATTAGATGGCTTCTAAGGAGTTGTGATTCCACATATTCCAGGTGGGTCTTGATAAGTTTACTGGAATCCTTTAAAAGAGGAAGCATTTTGGAAAAAGCTTGAGAGTCCCAAGAGAGAGAAGAGAACCATGAGAGTCCATGCAGCTAGACACCTTTGGAGAAGAAGAAGAAAAACACCCCTAGGGAGCTTCATGAAACAAAAAGCCTGGAGAGAAAACTAGCAGATGTCCATGTTCACCATGTGCCTTTCCAGTTGAGAGACAAACCCTAAACTTCATCAGCCTTCTTGAACTAATGTTTCTTTCCCTGGATGTCTTAAGTTGGACATTTTCATAGCTGTGCCTTAATTTGGACATTTCTATAGACTGTAATTTGGACATTTTCACAGCCTAGAACTATAAACTTGCAATTTAATATATAGCATTCTGGCAGCTTGCAAACTAGAACAGATTTTGGTACTGAGAGTGGGGTGTTGCTGTGATTTGTAAATACCAAACATGTTGGAACAGATTTTTAAATGGGTAAGGGGAAGATTCTGGAAGAGTTGTGAGAAGCTTGATAGCGAAGGCCTAGAATGTTCTGAAGAGACTGTTGGTAGAAATGTGGACTCTAAAGATCCTTCTGATATGGCTTTGGGCGGAGAAGAGGCACATGTTATTGTCAACTGGAAGGAAGACAATCCTTCGTGTTTAAAAATGGCAGTTAAACTGGCAAAGTTGACTAGTGGCTTTGGCTGGAGGGCAGATTTTGAAAATCATGAACTTGGATATTGAGCAGAAGAGATTTCCAAATTAAATGTGGAGATTGTAGCCTGGTTTCTCCTTGCAGCTTATATATGACAGGAATCTCCTTACAGAAATGTGACAGGAAAGAGGTAAGCTGAGAATTGAATTCTTTGGTACAAGGAAACCAGAAATTGATGTTTTGGAAAATTCTGGGCTTCCAGGAAGGGACACCCAAGAGAATAGTGCCCCACGTGAGGAATAACCAAATGTGGAAACAGTCAGCTATTTCAGGAAAAACCAGGACTGGAGATGGAGTTATCCAGGAAGGATATGTAGAAACTCCTTTTGTCTGATGGGCATGATCTAAGACTACTGCATAGAAAGCTAACAAAGAGTGTTGTGGGATCTGTATAAAAAGAACCAATGCCAGTCGGGACTGAGAGGGACAGAGAAGGGACACATTGGAGGAAACATAACTTCAGAGACAGAATTATGGAAGCTAAAGTCTAAAGTCCAGAAGTCTTGGGCCAGGAAAGCAGATGCACCCATGCATGTGGAGAGGGTGAGTTTGCCCCAAAGGCAGAGGGTGGGCCTTCCATCTCTTTGCAGTAGAAAAGTTGTGCTGCTTCAGGTCTTGGAGAGGGTGGAACACATTCCTTGGGGATTGGGGAGAGCTTGGCTGCCACTAGATGGGGGTTGAGCATGTATCCCATGTACCCCAGAGATAGCAGACAGCCCGGGTGTGGCCCCAATGCTTGGAAAGGGTTAAGCCAAGAAAAAGCTTGTCTCCCCAATGTCCCCCAAGGTTGCATTTTAAGAGAGGCAAGCCACTGTGTAGACCTTTGGAAAGGGTGGGACTGTTGCTTTCTAAAGCCCTGAAGATAAATGACTCTCAGATTTTGAAATCTAATGGAGTTTGGCCTGCAGGTTTTTGAAACACTTGAGTCTGGTGACCCCTGGATTCATTCCAATTTTTCCCTATGGAAATGGGAATATGTATCCTATGACAGTCCCTCTTTTGTATGTTGGCAGCAAATAACTCGTTCTGAGGTACAGCTCCCAGAGCCAGAGGAGAATTTTACCTTAAGACAGACCGTGCCTGTAGCTGACTTGGATGAGATTTTTGTACCGTTTCTGACTATATATTGCATTTGTATTGTTACCAAAATGGTTTAAACGTCCCTGATATTGTTATGGAATGAATGTATTTTGCATTTGGAAAGAACATATCAATTTGGGGGTCCAAAGGGTGGAATGTTGCAGTTTGAATCTGTGGTAGACCCCAGAAAAGCCATGTCCTTTAATCCTTATTATTGTTAATATTGCTGGCTGGGAGATTTTTTAATGTTCCCATGGAGATGTGACCCACCCAGTTGTGGGTGATAGCTTTTGATTAGATGGTTTCCATGGAATTGTTACTCCACATATTTCAAGTGGGTCTTGATTAGTTTACTGGAATCCTTTAAAAGAGGAAGCATTTTGGAAAAAGCTTGAGAGTTTCAAGAGAGCGGTGAGAACCATGAGAGCCCACGCAGCCACTGATCTTTGGAGATGGAGACGGAAAATGCCTCTAGGGAGCTTCATGAAACAAGAAGCCTGGAGAGAAAGCTAGCAGATATCTCCATGTTTGTCATGTGCATTTCCAGTTGGGAGAGAAACCCTGAACTTCATCGGCCTTCTTGAACCAAGGTATCTTTCCCTGGATGTCTTAACTTGGACATTTTCATAGCCATGCCTTAATTTGGACATTTCTATAGACTTGCTTCAATTTGAACATATTCACAGCCTAGAACTGTAAACTTGCAACTTAATAAATTCTCCATTTTGAAAGCCATTCCATTTCTGGTATATTGTTTTCTAGCAGCTTGAAAATTAGCAATGACATCTATAGCTTGCTTCAGTTTTGCCAATGTTTGCCTCATGTACTTTGGAGCTTCTTGATTGGGAGTATCAACCTTAATGATTGTTATTTCCCTTGGTGAATTGTCCCTTTTATTAATATGTAATGTCCTTTTTGTCTCTTATAGCATCTTTACATTTAGGGTCTATTTTATCTGATGTTAATATAGCTACTGCCACTTTCTTTTATTATAGCTTGCACAGAACATCTTTTCCATCCTTTTATTTTTAATCTATTTGTGTCCTTGGGTCTAAGATGTGTCTATTATAAAAGCATATAGATGGATTATATTTTTAAATTCATTCTGCAAATCTGTTTCTTTTGATTAGTTAAGATTATTCCATTAATGTTCAAAGTTATTATTGTAAAAGCAATTCTTGAATCTGCCATCTTCTCTCTTAGTTTTTGTCAGATCCATATATTCTTTTCCTTCTCTGTCTTTTTATCCTTTAAATTAGCTTTACTGATACTCTTGAATTCTATGCCCTCCACCAAACCTCCCTCTCCTGTCTTTTTTTGCAGCTTACAGGATTCCTGTTAGTATTTCTTGTAAGGCAGGTCACTTGTTGACTAGTTCTCAGTCTTTTTCTTTGAAGATTTTAATAACTCCCTCAATTGTGAGGGATAACTTGGGTGAATAAAGAATTCTTACTTGGAAACCTTTCTTATTCAGGATCTACATGTATCATATCACTGCCTTCTTGCCTCCCTGGTGCCTCTAGAGTAATCTGAACTCAGTCTTATGTTTTTACCCTTGTATTTAGTAGATTGCTTTTCTCATGCTGCTTTCAGGACTCTCTGCTTCTCTTCAACATTTGACAGTTTGATTAATCTGTATCTTTGAGTAGGTCTATTTGGATTTATTCTATTTGGGGTTCATTGGACCTCTTTCATTTGCATATTTTTGTTTTATATAAGGGTTGGGAATTTTTCACCAATTATATCATCAAGTAATCTTCCCAGCCCTTTATTATACTCTTCTCCTTAGGTGAAGCCAATGATTCTTGTATCTGCATGCCTTTTATTGTCTGTCATTTCCCTAAGATCTATTTCCATTTTGTTCTGTTTTTCGTGTCATTTGTTCTTTTGTGCACTCTAGTTCAATTGTTCTGTCTTCTAGCTCACTTATTCTTCCTTCTGCTTTTTCAAATCTGCTATTGTGTGTCTGTAGTGTATTTCTACTTTATCTTTCATCTCTGTGAGATTTACCATTTTTATATTTAATCTTTCAAATTCTTCTTTCTGCTTTTCTAATGTCATTTTGATATTTATTTATATTTATTTCTTTATAAATATCCTTATGTTGTTCCGTATTTTCTAGTTTTCTAGTTGCTGGAATGCAATATACCAAAGACAGAATGGCTTTTAAAAAGGGGAATTTAATAAGTTGCTAGTTTACTGTTCCAGGGCTGAGAAAATGTCCCAATTAAAACAAGTCTACAGAAATGTCCAATCAAAGGCATCCATCCAGGGAAGCATACTTTGGTTCAAGAAGGCCAATGAAGTTCAGGATTTCACTCTCAAGTGGAAGGGCACATGGCAAACACAGTCACAGTTCTTCTCTCATCTAGAAGGGCATATGGTGAACACGACATCATCTGCTAGCTTCTTCTCCTGGCTTCCTGTTTCATGAAGCTCCCCGGGAGGCATTTTCCTTCTTCATCTCCGAAGGTCGCTGGCTGGTGGACTTCTGCTTCTTGTGGCTATGTTGTTCTGCTCTGCTCTCTCTGAGTCTCTCATTATCCAAAATGTTTCCTCTTTTATAGGACTCCAGAAACTTATCAAGACCCACCCAAATGGGTGGAGACATGTCATCACCTAATCCAGTTTAACAACCACTCTAGATTAAATCACATCTCCGGGGAGATGATCTGATTACAGTTTCAAACATACGGTATTGAATTGGGATTATTCTGCCTTTGTGAAATAGAATTTAGATTAAAACATGGCTTTTCTAGGGGACATACATCCTTTCAAACCAGCACACCGTATTCTGTCTTCCCTCCAGTATTTTGATTTGGTCATTTCTCTAGGTCATTTCTGCTTGGATCTTCACATACTTTGTGATTTTTGTTGCTTTAGAGCATTTGATTATCTTAATAAGGTTATTTTGCAAGTTGGTTTCCTTCACTCCTCTAAGTTTGCATTTATTTGGTTTTCTGTTGAAGGTTCCCTTTTGTACTTCATTTGTCAGTAATTCCCCACCAAATCATGGCTTGGATCTCATGGATGGGATATAATTCTATGTTAGGGTCTATTAAAAGCTAAGCAGGGGCAGAATTCTCCTGCCATGCTGGAGACCTGGATTAAGTTCCTGGTGCCTGCCCGTGCAAAAAAAAAAAAGAAAAGCTAGGCAGGTGTGCACTGGTAGTTCAGTGGCAGAATGTTGCTGCCACATGGGAGACATGGTCTCAGTTCACAGCCCATGCATCCCCCTCAAAAATGATAATAATAATAAATATGAAAAATATGTAAATAAATAAAGACACTTCAATAGTAGACCTCAAAGTCAAAAGGATACACCCCAAGATAAATTGGGAATTACCTCAGACAGTGCCCACAGAAGGGAGAGATAAATTTAAAAAATAAATTAATAAAAAGTAAAAAATATAAATGAAACATCAATAAAATATAAATACATAAAACTATTGAAAATAGAAAAATTAAAATAAAAATAATAAAAACATATAGAAAAATATAATACAAATAAAAACTAGGTGTATAGGGAGTGGAGACTGCATTTATGACCTCTTTCTAGCAGGTGGCACTCCTGAGGAACCTCCTTCCTCAGGCCCACCCCTCCCTGACTGCAGCAGCAGGTTGGGGGATGGTGTGCATGACACGGGAGGTGGTCCCAGCCTGCAGCAGCAGAACAGGGGAGCTGACAGCAGTGCCTGGGGGAACAGCTGATTTGTAACACCCAGCAGATCTGCTGGTCACCGTGCCGGATGGTTATTTGCAGTGCCTGGCAGGTGACAGCTTCCAATGTCCAGGGGCACAGCTTTTCATGACAGATGGCCAGGCACACCTTCAGGCTCCCCGTGGGTGCTCTTGGCTGCAGAGCTGTGCAGTGATGTTTCACCAGGCTGGAATAGAGGTTCAGTTAGCAACCTCGGATTTGCTCTTCCCAATGTGCTGCAGGCTACCCCAAGGGGTGATCATGGCCAATTAGACCCACCCTGCTCTCCCCATCCTGATCCCCTCTCCTTTTTCTTCCCCCCAAAACCCTGGAGACCTTCTTAGATTACTCATTCCCCAGGAGCAGTCATTCTCTCCTTATCCTTTATCTTGTCCCATGGACCAAGGATGAAATCAGTCTACTTCACTTCACCATCTTTCCAAAAGTCTCAGTAAATGAGATTTTATTCAGTGATTTACTTCTATGAGAAATCACCATTTATTGAGTGCTAGTATATACTGCACAGTGGTCATCATTTTTTTATTCTATTTAATCCCCACAAGCCAATGAGTCAGATATCATTACCATTCTATTATGTGTGAGTAAGTGAAGCATAGAAATTTGTCCAATGTAAATGAACTTCAGCTTCTCATGAAATGAGGATGCAGCAACCAAATTCAGAGGAAAAACTAAAGATAGCAACAACAGAAACTGCCTATAATTTAATAGCAGAAAACTACCAAATCATGCACCAAGTCAGTGTAAAAATTTTAGCACACAGGCCTAGATTTCTGCTTTCCCTAGTAACTAATGCACTCATTTCTGGGTTGTTAAGATATTATTGAACCAGAGTAGAACAAATGGTTTGTAAAAGTAAATTATGAGGTGTAATCAGTGGCGTTATGGTCTTGGAGGAGAAGCAATTCTAGAGAAGTCATGGTAAATCAGTGTAAGAGGGGCTGTGTGTTAAGTGAGGTGCTGCAAACCTTCTGGAAGCTTGCTTGGATATATCTTTATGAATTTTCATCTAATTGTCCCTTCATGATCTCATAGGAAGGCAAGACTGCTAAGAAAATGGGTCTCATCACTCACAGAGTACTGCTTAGCACAGATATATGCATATAGTAACAACTCACTTTTTGTTAGTTCCTGTCACTCAGATTCTCTCAATTGCCAGGGAGTTTAGGTTTGCAACAAAGTATGATAGAAAATCACTGTAGATTTCTGAATCGAAGAGTGCATTATTATATCAGTTAAGAAAAGAATGGGAAGTAACTGGAACACATTTGTGCAGGCACTAGTAAGAGAGAAACAAAGATTTAAAATTTTTGGAAACTCACTACTGATTAAGTATTTAAATATGAATCTGAAATGGAATAAGGGCCAAAAACCATAAAATAGGTGGAAATCTACTTACCCATTATGTGCTATGAGCTATGAGACCCCTCTGTTTCTCAGCATGTAGCACAATCATTGAAGTATATGTTTTCAGTATATGCTTGTTAAATGAATATGTCAGGCACTGTCATGAATATTTTAAATTTCTAATCTCATTTAATTGTTTTGATATCCCTGTCATGTATATATTATCATCATCATTTGAAAAATGAGAAAACTGAAGCACAGAAAAGATTTTTGGTCATTCACATAGTTAATGGCAGGACCATAATATGACAATGAATATGATTGACTATAAATGGTCTTTCAACTAAATAATTCTATCACCCAGAGTCTTTCCTCTCCCTATAAATGCTTAATACAGCAACAACAAAATAACTCAGACATAGTCACTAATCCCATTAGTTTCTAAGAAATATTACACTATACACCATAACATCTACAACATGGCATTAAGTTAATGAAATTTGTGTGTTTAACCTGCATTTTTTTTTTTTTTTTTTTTTTTTTTTTAGTATTTAAAGGTTAGCATCTAGAAACTGAGTGTCAGTAGTGATATATACACTTGGATACATTTTCCCCTCATACATAACTAAAATTTTGTGAATATTTAAATTTTTATAGGAAATAATGACAATCTGAAATAAAAGTATCTGATAATGTCCACTCAGCAAAACCAAAAGTTTAATATTCACATAGAGAATGTTAAAGATAATTTATTATGTGTTTTATACCAAAGCACTCTGAAAGGCTTTGCTTTTCTTTCTGGGTTCTTTTTGTTTATTCATCATAATACCATTCTCATTTATCACCATAATCATATTTGTACACAACCAAAATCTGTATGCAAGTTTTGTACTCAAAAGAAAATAAGCTTTTCAGTTTTAGTTTAATTTAGTTCTTTATTTGTATCTAAATCAAATTATAAATGCATTTACAAAATGTCATTGGCATTAAGTGCAAAATTTTGGAAAATTATTTTCAAAACTTCGTACAAATCATCACTTTATATTATTCATAGATAAATTAAACTATGCATGAAAAAGCACCTCAAGTGACTTTCTTTTTTCCCTGAAATGCTGATGCAGAAGAACTTGCAGTGGAAATATCAATGAGTAAAATATTACATCAGTAAACATATAATATGACACAAAAGGGGTGAGAAGGTTAGCAATTTTAAAGCTTACCAATAACTTTGGAGCAATAAAATTTTTAGTGCGCTAATGTGTAAATAATATGCAGCTATACTAAGGGTATGTTTCTAAAACTTTCCTGGGATACTCAATTTTATACTTGAAAATGCTGAAATTGGTTTATGTTACTTCTAAATTAAAGTTCCTAAGTAATATAAATACTATGCAGGTATTTAAAGGTAGAAAAAATTTTCTAAATAGTTATCCAGAATTACCTAATAAATCAGAGATTGAAAATATGAAGGATAAATTAATAGACATGTTGTGTTGAGTGAGAACACCTGATATATGTGTAATTAAAGTCCCAGTAGATAATAGAGAATGGAGTCAAGGAAATTGTCAAAGAGATAATAAAACTTTTCCATAATTTTTTAAAGACTCCCAACTTCAGATTGAGGATCTCAACACATACTAACCAGAATGCTGTAAATGAAAATAAATCCACATCTTGACACATTGTAGTGAAACAGCAGTATACCGGACACACTGATATCAAAAACATTCAAAGAGGAAAGAGAATTGACTTGTAGCAATTAGACTGAGATAGGACTTTTCAAAAACAACAAGAGAACAGAAAGGTAGTGTAACTGTCAACCTACAATCATATACCAAGTTTAAATATTTTTCAAGAATCAGGGTCAAATAATGGTATATTTGTATAAACAAAAGTGAAAGAATTTGCTGCCAAATAACCTAAATGCCATTGAAACAATATTAATAAATGATTTGTGGTGTATTCATAAACTGAATACTGCACAACAGTGAAAATGAATGAACTACATGCATCCAGATGACTAAATTTCAAAATCATAATATTGGAAGAAAAAATAAATTACATATTGGTTTATTGATTTGCTAATGCTGCTGGAATGCTATATACCAGAAATGGAGGAATTTTTATAAAGGGAATTTATTAAGTTGCAGGTTTATAATTCAAAGGCATAGAATTGCCCAAACTAAGGCATCCAGATAACAGTACCTTGACTCAAGAAAAATCAATGGGTCCAGAACACCTCTGTCAACTGGGAAGGCACATGGCTGGTGTCTGCTGGTCCTTTGGTTTCTGGTTTCAAAAGCTTTCCTGGGAATATTTTTCTTTTTGCATCTCCAGACATCTGGGTCTCCTGTTGGCTCTGAGCTTTTCCAAAATTCTTCCCCTTTTAAAAGATTTCATTAAACTAATTAAGATGCACCTCAAATAGTCAGAGTCACTTCATCTAATCAAAGGTCACACCCACAATTGGGTGAGTCACATCTCCATGGAAGTAATCCAATCAAAATGTCACACCCACAATGCTGAATCAGGATTAAAGGATCATGGCTGTCCCCACAAGACTGTATCAGGATAAAGGACATGGCTCTCTGGGTTACATAACAGCTTCAAACTGGCAGATATGTTATGATTCAATTTATACAAAGTTCAAAATTAAGGTCAACTAAACAACATATTGTTGAGAGTTAATGATGTAAATTCCACAGAGAAGAACAAGGAAATGAGTAATACACAGCTCATGAGGAAGGTTACCTCTGCATGGGGAAAAGAGGGGATGACACTGGGGAGGCACATAGTGGGCTTCCCATGTACTGGTAATGTATTTCTTAAGAGTTCTTAATGTGTTTGTTTATATTGTATATTTATGTGGTATACACTCTTTAAAATGTATATTTAAAAATTAGGACAAACTAATGACAAAAAAAGCTGGTAGAGAATTCCTTCTACGTGGGCAAGGTTTATTAATGAGTGAATTTGGGGTTTGGATGATTGGGCAAGGAGCATGCTGGGATTGTTCTAAATGGAAGAATGTTGTGTTTTTGCTCTTGAACCATTCCCTTTTATGAGAGAAACTCTAATTTTTCTATTGGAGGTGTAAGTCACTTGTAAGAGTATTCTGTACATAGAGTGAGATGGGGTTGGAAGGAAACTTATTTTCCCATATAATTTTAATTAATTACCTTCATTTTATTCTAATACCACATTCTTGCCTTAGGTTGTTTCTAGCATTTCTGCGTTACAGGTCTCTCAGGTATTCTTTTTTTTGGGGGGGGGGAGGGGGAGAGATTTTATTTATTTATTTTTAAAAATATGTTTATTGATAAAATTTAACATATAAGCATTCTTAACATGCAAACATTCTGTACATAATATACAATCAATAGCTGACAATATCATCACATAGTTGTGCATCCATCACCATGATCATTTTTGAACATTTGCATCACTTCAGAAAAAGAAAGAAAAAAGAAAAAAGAAAAAACTCATACATACCATACCCCTTACCCCTCCCTCTCATTGATCACCAGTATTTCAATCTACTCAATTTATTTTTTTATTTTTTTAATTTTTTTATATGGGCAGGCACCGGGAATCGAACCTGGGTCTCTGGCATGGCAGGTGAGAACTCTGCCTGCTGAGCCACCATGGCCCTACTCAATTTATTTTAAACTTTGTTTCCCTATTATTTGTTTATTTTTTATCCATATATTTTACTCATCTGTCCATACCCTAGATAAAAGGAGCATCAGGCACAAAATTTTCACAATCACACAGTCACATTGTAAAAGCTATATCATTGTACAATCATCTGCAAGAAACAAGGCTACTGGGACACAGCTCTACAGTTTCAGGTACTTCCCTCTAGCCACTCCAATACACCATAAACTAAAAAGGGGTTATCTATATAATACATACGAATAACTTCCAGGATAATCTCTCAACTCTGTTTGAAATCTCTCAGCCACTGACACTCTATTTTTTCTCATTTCTCTCTTCCCCCTTTTGGTCGAGAAGGTTTTCTCAATCGGTTGTTGCTGGGTCCCAGTTCATGCCAGGATTTCTGTCCCATGTTTCCAGGGAGGTTTACAACCCTGGAAGTCATGTCCCAGGTAGAGGGGTGAGGGCAGTGAGTTCACTTGCTGTGGCAGCTTAGAGAGAGAGAAGCCACATCTGAGCATCAAAAGAGGTTCTCTGGGGGTGACTCTTAGGCCTAATTTTAAGCAGGCTTAGCCTATCCTTTGCAGGAATAAGTTTCATAGGGGCGAACCCCAAAATCGACGGCCTGGCCTATTGATTTGCTTGTCCCCACTACTTGCAGGAATATCAGAAATTCTCCAAATGGGAAAGTTGAATTTTCCCCCTTTCTCTCCATTCCCCCAAGGGAACTTTGCAAATACTTCATTATTCACTTTCCAAATCACTTATTTTAGGTATTCTTGAGGCAAGATGAGCTCTTTCCTTGTCTCAGTGTTGCTCTAGTTGGATGATGTATACACAGTACATGTATTCATGTATGAAACAAAGTAAAAATGTGTAGCCAGCTACTGATAATGAAGTATTTCAGTTGTATGAATTGGCTGATGGTAAGTCATTCCTCTGTGTGCATATAAAAATATGTACCACAGCCTAGCAGCTTTACATCCCAGATTGATGACCTAACTTCTCTGGAGTGGTCAGCCTGCAGGGGTCATAAATTCATACATCAGTTTCAGATCACCCTTCCAACTACATTCCTCTAAGTACATAGCCTTTAAAAAAAATTCTATGTATAAACCTGGAACTTTTGTTTTCTCTGTCTCTCCAGCCACCTTGTGAACTAGACACTTGCTATCATTCATTTAGATGATAAAGCCTATTCATGAATCAAATGCTGCATTCTCTATGCTTCTCAAAATGCATGTGCAATGAATCTCAAGAAAAATAATTTACTCTCAAAATTATAAATGGTAGAGAAGAGGCAATAATTTAATACACTCCACAATGTGCATGTCAAACAAATCTAGCTTTTAAAAATGAACTCAGAATGACTTTCTTTGCCACATATATCAGTAACAATCAAACATTTAAGACTTTTAGTCTAATAAACTTAGAACACTTCATTATATATCTACTACTCTAGAATAGAGGAAATGTCTTAGAGATGTTTATGAAGTCTAAGAGTGTAAATTGAAGGGTTTCTATTCCCAGATCTGCCAGTGATTCACTGTGTGAACTGGAAGAAGTCACTTTCATGGGAGTAATTTAAGTCTTTATTTATATTTCTGGAGCATGATAAGCTGAAAGGAGAATCTAGATGTGGAATACATTGGACACATAGGGAATCTCAAAGTCCACAAATAATAATGAATGTATTTCCTCCTTCAACAAAGATGACTCTTCTACCAACCTATCTCCTGAGGTTGTTGAAATTATTTTCAGCTTTGGATTGTTAGTTTTTAAATTCGTAAAAGATTATGTGCTATAGAGAATTTGGAAATGAAAAAACAAAATTCCCATAATCCCAATGAATTACTGTCTTGCCTTGTTTACTTATAACAAACATTTCATGTTTTTTTATTTTTATAATTTCAACTTGTAATCTAACTTTAATGGCTTCATAGCATTCAATCAAGTAATTTTACCATATATAAGTCATTCCCCTATTTCTGGACATTTGTATGATTTTCCATTTTTGACTTATTTTAGGATCACTGTGTTTCTGTTGAACTACCAGACCAAGCATCAAATAGCAACTACAGTCTATAGCACAAATCCATACATATATTCATACAATAGCAAGTCTCTATTCACTATGTCATCATCACATAGCATATTGGCATGTTACCAGACAAAAAAATTACACTTCCCTTTCCTTCAGTATTTTTCAGCCTTCTTAAACACGGGGTTCAATTAGTTTTCCCACACTGAAATCCAAATTCAGTCAGTATTCTCTTTTAGTTACTATGCTGGTAGCAGTCTCTGTCCTCAGCATGATCACATCCCATTGGAGAGTTAGAAAAGGAGAGAGAAAAGGAATTGTGCAATCTCAAAAACCAAGAAGGGAGCATCAGAGGCAAATACTACAGAGAGGTCACATCACAGGAAAACTGATCAGTATCAGACAATTAATATATAGTTATTGAATTTGTTAAGATTAGTTTAGGGGTTGGGTGTATTGTAGTGAACAAAGTAGAGGCCCTATACTCAATGAACTTATATTCTAATTGGGGCAGAAATAAAATAAACATGTAAAAAATAAATTAAAATGATTTTAGGTATTAAGGGCTACAAAGAAAGTGACTTAAACTTTAGCTCGAGTGGTCAAGAAAGACCTGTTCAGAAAGGTGCATTTTGCTTTGAGACCTGAAAATGGATTTGACAATTAGGTGGTCCTTACTGATCTTTCAAAGTACAGTTTAAGCTGAATGGTAAGGATAGAAGTCAGAAAGGAGTATGCCGAAGAAAGAGTGATTGGTATAGAATAAGAAACAAAGATTTGAAACTTCATTCTGGAAACTTATCTGGGAAGGAAAAACAGGAGATAGAAGCTAGAGGAAAAAGTAAAGTTAAAGGAGTCTTTTGGTTGTAGTTGTTATTTCAGTTTTAAATCTTTATTTAAATTGTATATGAACCATGTGAAATAAGCAGTAGAAAGCAGATGTTGAATACACAGAAGAGGAAAAATAACCAATGAAGCAAGGGCCATACTCAAACCCGTTGAATAGAATGACTCATTTATTAAATCTTTACTGAATATTTTTTGTTATTTATTTGTTTTGGTCCTTGTGTTGTTTTATTAGGTAAAATCATGTTACTTCCCATTCATTCATTTTGCAGGAGATCTCCTGCTGACATATTAGGCTGGCTTACAACCACGAATGCTGAAAGAAAAAAATGCTGAACAGTCAGTTTAGATGTCAAGATTTGGGGTGGGGTAGGCAATCTCTAAAAAGAGACATAAGAAAGAATTGCTTCTATGAAAATCTTTTTAAAATGGAAATGTTAGTAACAATGCCAAATTTATGAAATGTTCTTAAAGAAGTCTGGACAAAATTTGCTACATTGAACAAATTCCAAGTAGTATGTTTTTACATATTTTTTGTTTCGTATTCTTTTAACAGAAGAATTTTTAGTCTGATGTTTAACAGTCAAGAAATACCAAACTTGGAAATTATTCATTTGTAGTATCGTAAACCACTAAAGAAAAATGATCTTTCACCTCTGAGAAAATTAGTAGCTAAAAAAAGTCTTTCTTAATTAGCTTTTAGTTTGTGATCCAACAAGTGATAAGCTAATTACTAACGGACAATCACATTGAAAAATCTCATTGAATTTTCAAGAAAACATTTTCATGAAATTATCAACATTGGGAATGATTTAAGAAGGACAAAGTTACATATAGTATAAGACTATAAACATCAGTGGGGTTTTAGCCAACTTTATTTCAATCCCTTAACCTTACCACCAATCATTCAACAGTAAAGGAATGAGTCTCCCACACAAGTCCTTCAGTAGAAGTTTCAGAATGCACATTCTAATCAGATTAATCTATGCACTATATTTTTGAGAAGATAAAATCATTTTTATTGTTCTGAGTACAATATGTTAAAAGTCAGGGTTTCTTAACAATAAAACAATAAAAATGATTTTTTTATATTCTGAGTACAACATATTAAAAATCAGCATTTCTTAATCTCACCACCATTGACATTTAGGGCAGGATAATATTTGTTCTGCCCTGTGCATTATAATATGCTTAGCAGCGTCCCTGAACTATATTCATTAGATGTCGGTAGCATCCCCCCCAACAGCCATTTAAGGCAACCAATAACGTTTCCAAACATTGCCTAATGTCCCCTAGAGGGCAAAACTGCTCACATTTAAGAACCATTGGGTGAAAAGGAGGCATTAATCCTCTATGGGAGATGTTTCTAAAGACATTAAAATGCTAGTATAGTATTTTATATGTTAGAAATTCACATAAAGAATTCATATTTACAAAATAAAATGTACAGAAGATAAAATGAATGAATCCTTGCTTTTTTTGGATAATGGATATGTTTAATCAACACCATGGGGGGGTGGAGGCTTAACTCCTTCCCTGTAATTAGAGAAAAGATTCATTAAATTCTCTTCAAAATGGAAATGTGCTATCTAGCATATATTTGCAAAATATTAGCTTAAGAGCCACTCCTACTTGAAGAATTCACATCAGAACCACTCAGAAGCTTTATTTTCACTTGCAATAACAAGATTATCCAACGACTCAGTCAAGGCCTCTGCATGCCCACCCTATAAGGTACACAGATATGAAACCCAGGTTCACACTGTAAGCATCAGACCATTTCTCCACCAATTTTATCACAAATCAGTAGTAAAGTCAACAAACTAGGTGAGATTAAATAATTCATAGGCAGCCAGTCTTGGACTCTAAAAGACTCAGGAAAGGGGAGATAAATATAGCTGCCCAATTACTCTAAGAATGATTAACCTATTACTAATTGTCAAAGGTCAGGAAGAATGTATGAGCTTTCCAGATAAATAAAGAACTCTAGCTACATTTTCCCAGCTGCTCCTTAAGCATTCTGCCCAAAGAGGAGGTCTAATTAGCCTAACAACATATGGGTTTTCTGAAGGCTGTTTTAAAGAAGGAAACAAGGCTGTTGTGACTCAGAGTAGTAAAGACCATGCAGCCTACAAAGGGCCCTATAATCAATTCATTTTATATGAGCTGTTCCTGCCAGATAGTGACTGTGGCTGCCTTCATCCGTTGTGACTACCAATGTTCCCATCAGATTTGCCAGCTCTATGAGAAGATGGTAAATATAGAACATCAGGTGCAGTGAGCTTCATGGGGCTGTGTTATATACATGCAGGAAGCTGGGGAGCTGTATGAGGCTGTCAAAGTAAATGCTTCTAAAAAGGTTTGTTACCAATCCCCACAAGCCAGCCAACCACAGGCCAGAGATTTAGCTCTCTAAGGAAGTGCTGATGTAATTAAAATGCTTACACAGATATACCTGTATCAACCTGCCAAGTCTGTGTAAATTACAAGCCTCCTGGGTCTCCAGTGCTTTTCAAATGCAGTGGCATATGGCCCCTAGCATGGGTCCAGCAAACTGACTGTTGGTATGCTTTGGTGCATGTTGGATACAAGCACATTGTTTCAGCTTTAACTCAGGCAACTGTAACCTATCCCTTTCTTCCATGCTACTCAGGTGTATCTCCACTGGGCCTTCGTATCATCCTAAGCACATTCTCCTATCACAGGTCCTGACACCCATAATTGTAGCTGTTTATACATCCACTTAACTGTGAACTCTGTGAGGGCAGAACTGTTGTCATACTTCACTTTTGGTACCTTTCACCAGGTCTGATACATAGTAGGCTGTCTAAAAGTGATAATTGAAATATCTAATTGAACTGTATTTTTATGTCTGGGTCCTCTAGCACATTCAAGACTTTCTGTTTTATACATCCCATTTTATGTCTCAGTTCACAAACACTAGGGGACAAGAAATATAATCTTCATTATTTTCTACAATTCACCTCATAAGTACCATTCTCCTAGGGTGGCAGAAAGTCAATTCAGAGATTTCTACCTCTTTCCCAGGGCTTGGAGATTTATATAGAGTAAAGTTTTGTGTGTGTATGTGTGTGTTTTGTCTTACTAATTATTTGCCTGGCATCTTTTAAGACATAAATCATTCTATCCATTCCCCCAGCTGCAAAAGAGATATCCCTAGTGTCTATCCCATGGCTGTCTATTGTCCAGGAGCTCTCTTTTCAACTTCTAGTGAACTCTCAGGAACACAGAAATACTGCCCTCCATGCTATTTTTTTGCATGGGCAGGCACCGGGAAATGAACTCCATGCTATTTTTATTTTGGGGAAGTGAAATTCCCTGAGGTGTCTAAGACATAGTTTCTCTGGAGTCATTCTGTCTCTACAATAATGGAGCATAGCTGTGACCACCATACCCTTACCTCCTGGCTCTTTTGTCCCATAAAACAATCTGAGGATTTTGCCCTCTCCCTTATATTTTACCTGGATAGCAGGAGGCATGACTCCTCTCTGACAGCCACTAATATTTATACCTTCACTGATTGCCATCAACTGGCTTCTTCTGCTAGGCTGAAAAATTTGTTTCTGGTATGATAACACAGGAGCTTTGCATTTACTCAACCTGAGTTTCAGAAACATGTAAAGGATGATTCAGGTTTCACAATGTGTAAGTGGCAGAGCAGAAACTTATCAGACTGAATGACTCCAGAGTTGATGCCATCACCAGCGTACCCTAGACTCAAAAAGGATATCTCCTAATTCATTGATCCTTTACCCTCAAGAATTACCTTTTGTAGAGATTTTGCTTTATTCTAATGGAATGTCAAGTATGGAAATTTGACATCAACACAGTATACTGCATAGTTTATTTCCTCAGAAAATCTCCCATATAAAGAATGAGCAGCAAGACTTTCTAGGAAAGCAGGCAGACATAGTGCAGACTCGTACAACCTCTTAAAATAAAACAGTTCAAAATTGACAGAAATAATTCACATCAATACTAAAACTTGGGAAAAATCGGAGTCTCATTCAATACAATACATACATCTAGAGGTATGATTCAGATACAAAATAATTTGGATTAGGTTGAAAGAAGACTCAAGAAATCATGTATGGCCCCTACTACCACCTTGATCCAGATCTCCTAGTTTGGAGATGGACATAAATTCACCTTGAGCAGTCGTGGAAAAATGCATAATGCATTGTGTGGAACCCTTTTCCTTACTACAAGTCACAAGCACTACACGGCCAAATGCTGCAAGAAATGCAAATCCATACAACCTAATGGATTGCCTACCTACCTACCTTCCTACCAACTACCTACTTGCTTACCTATAGTTCCTTTTCCTTCTGGTCAGATAGAATGTCCAAGAGAAATAGAAATAATCTCCCGAGAACAAGAGCCATAACCAAAGCTTTCTGAACAGGAGAAATACATAAGTTTACACAAAACAAAAGCCCAGTCAACTCTGTAATTTTCTCAGAAAATTGGATTCCTTAATAGAACCACGAAGGGGACTCTCCAGCAACAGATCAGATTATTCTCCCTAGCATCGAGTAGCTGACCTCAGTTCTAGGATGCCAACAAAATGAGAGAAACCAGCAACTAAGGAAAAAAAAAAACACAAAAAAATCTCTAACTGAAATTCCATATGCCCCAGAACCCCCCTCATTGCCTTTCAACAACCCTTCCCATAAAAGGGCTGAAAGACTGAACAAAGGATACAAACAACAAACCCGGAGCTATTCAAAATGTGTACCAAGGCGCTAGAAGATAAATGCAGAGCTACAGACCAGTTTTGGAAGCTGGGATATGTTTGAAGCCCCTGAGAAACTGATAAAAGACAGATTCCAAGGCTCCAACCTGAATATTTATTTGGTAGGTCTGAGTGGGGATTTCTGTACACCCATATTTGCAAGCAACTTTTCAAAATGAAGGGAAGGAGTGAAGCCAGCTGTTGGCCTATTAACCAGCAAAGGTGTCAAGAATAATGTGTGCACACTATGTGGGGTCTAATAAATGATCCCCATTCAAGCTAAATCAGAAGAAAAGCAAATAATAACAGCATGTGACCTATGTGCAAAATTTTTTATAGTGGGGGAGTGCAGAAATCAGGAATATAGCAAGCAAAGGTGGCTAAATGGTATTTTTTTTACCAGCTTCTACAGTGGTGGCTGAAGGAATAAAAAGATCATAGATGATATTTAACAAGCAGATAAAATGAAAAAGCTAACTCTAAAATTAATCAGAAAGAATAAGGAACATTATTAATCCTGCAAGAAGTTGAATCAGTGGCAAAAAGCTTAGGTTCGGAAAAATTTAAAACAATGTAGAACATAAAGGTCAAAGAGATGAGCATGTTAGATATAGAAGAAAAAGAAAGCAGGCCCAACTTCAGGATCACTGGTTTAAATTGGCCTACTAATTGTGGAAATAGACTGAAATTGGGAAGATGTTGAAGTGCAATGACTTCTTTAATTTAACATATTATATTCTTAGCTGTTAGACTCAATCAAAACTTATTTTGAATACAGATTTAACAAGAAGTAGTTACAAGATCCTGGCCTAATAATTGACTACTCTCAACCTCAGCTTTTTTGCCTGCAAATTGGAGATCAGAAGAGTGCTCATTTCACAGGGTTCTTGTGAGGGTTGAATGAGATGATGTATGTAAAACACTGAGCAATTACAAAGAAAGGTCTCAATGGTCGTCAGCTAAATGCTTTTATACCTAAAAGTGATCATTGAAAATTTTAAGTTGAATATACTATTTACAGGTATAAAACGCAAACCTAGTAGAAATGAAAAAATAGTTGAAACCTTTGGTTTCACTCAGATGGAAAACAAATGAAACATAAAAGGGCAAATAAAATTTAAAAAAATAAAGTGAGGTGAATGAAAACAAACATGTAAATCTTAATCAGCCAGCACTACCATTTAATTAGACAGATTTGCATTTAGGTAAATTAATATCCAATAGTATTCTGTTTATACAGCTAAACACAAAACTCGTAAAGCAAAGTGACTCAGATAGGTTGAAAGTAAAGGACTTTGGCAAAAGTTTACCAGATAATATAAACAAGAGTGGAGACAGACACCAGTTTCTTTAAAGGGCAAGATCTGGAAATGGCATAGTTCTATTTACATCCCTTTAGAACTCAGTCAAATGGCCATATCCAGTTACAAATAGGCTATGAAATGTCTCGGCATATATAAGAGCCAGAGAAAATACAAGAGTTCAGGTAGTAGAGAAAGAATGGCAAGGTAGACAACTAGTGTCTCTGACTCACGTGTATTGCCATTAAATTGGGAATAAAACAAGGGTGTTTTAGGAACTAGTACTTCTCATTATTGTGGAAGTACCATTCAATGAAATATAATCAGGGCTCAGTATAGTAGACACAGGTAACAGAAAGTAGAAGACAAAACCATTGTTATTTATAGATGCTATAACATTACACCTGGAGAACTCTAAGAGAATCGACTGTAGAAATGTTAGAATCAGTAAGAGAGGGGAGTAAAATTGCAGAATATGTTTTTTGAAAAGAACTATAATTTCTTCTAATTAAACAATAATGACTTAGAGAATATATAGGCATACCTAAGAGGTAATGCAGGTTTGCTTCCAGACTACCTCAATAAAGTGAATATCAAAATAAAATGAGTCACACTATTTTTTTTTGTTTCCTAGTGCATATAAAAATTATGTTTATACTATATTGTAGTCCATTAACTGTGCAATAGCATTATGTCTAAAAGCACAATGTGCATATCTTAATTAAAAATACTTTGTTCTTAAATGCTAACTATCATCAGAGCCTTCAGCAAGTTGTTAACTTTTATTTATTTATCTAATCTATTTATTTATTTTTACCATCACAATAAACTTTTTTTCTTTTTTTGTGAAAAATAACATATATACAAAAAAGAAATAGATTTCAAAGCACATCACAACAATTAGTTGTAGAACAGATTTCAGTGTTTGGTTTGGGTTACAGTTTCACAATTTTAGGTTTTTACTTCTAGCTGCCCTAAGATACTGGAGATAAAAAGAAAGATCAATATAATGATTCAACAGTCAAATTCCTTTGTTAAACCCTAACTTCTCTGTATAACTTCACCATCACCTTTGATCTCTCTTCCACTCTTCAGGGGTATTTGGGCTATGCCCATTCTTACTTTTCATGTTGGAAGGGGCTGTTGATCATATGGGATGGAAGATGGAACTAGTTGATATTCTGGAGAGGCTGGCCCCTTTGAATTTCAGGACTTATCTGGTCCAGGGATCCATCTGGACATTGTAGGTATCTGGAAAGTTGCCCTAGTGCATGGAATCTTTGTAGAATCTTATATAACACCCTAGGAGTTCTTTAAAAAAAAATATTGAGAAATCTTCACACACATACTTTCTATACATGGTGCACAATTAATGGCTCACAATATCATCACATAGCTGTGCATTCATCACCATGGTCATTTTTTAGGACATTTGTATCACTCAATAAAAGGAAATAAAAAGAAAAAAGAAAAAAACTCGTACATACCATACACCATATCCATCCTTCTCATTGACGACTAGTGTTTCCATCTACTCAATTTATTTTACGTTCTGTCCCCTCTATTATTTGTTTATTTATTTTTATCCATATTTTTTACTCATCTGTCCATACTCTGGATATAAGAAGCATCAGAAACGAGGTTCTCACAATCATACAATTACATTGTAACTGTTATAGCTTTATACAATCATCTTCAAGAATCTAGGCTAGTGGAACACAGCTCACCGGTTTCAGGTACTTCCCTCTAGCCACTCTGATACACTATAAACTAAAAAGGGTTATCTATATGATGCATAAGAATAACCTCCAGGATAACCTCTAGACTCTGATACCCAGCCACTGAAACTTCATTTTGTCTCATTTCTCTCTTTCCTCTTTTGGTCAAGAAGCCTTTCTCAATCTCTCAATGCCAGATCCTGGCTTATCCCAGGCTTTCTGATGCACATCACCAGGGAGATTTATACCCCTGGTAGTCATGTCCCATGTGGAAGAGAAGGCAGTGATTTCACATGCTAAGTTGGATTAGAGAAAGAGGCCATATCTGAGTAACAAAAGAAGTTCTCTGGGGATGAGTCTTAGGCCTAATTTTAAGTAGGCTTAGCCTATCTTTTGCAGGAATAAGTTTCATAGGGGGAATCCCAAGATGGAGGGCTCGGACTATTGATTTGGTGGTCTCCACTGCCTGCGAAAGTATTAGAAATTCTCCAAATGGGGAAATTGAATATCAACTCCTTTCTCCCCATTCCCCCAAAAGGACTTTGCAAATACTTCTTTATTCACGGCCCAAATAGCTCTGGAATTTATCGGGACATCACACTAACTTGAACAAAGCAACAAAATCTCATTCCCTATTCAAGATTCCATATACTTAAACCGACCATAAGAGTTAAGTTAGGAAATGCACTAACCAAAATATAAATTTTGCACCAAATAACCATCTCTCCCTTTAGTCTCACCCAGAAGTTGAAGTTTTAAAATATGGATGATAGCATCCTTTACCCAGTCTTCTAGTATACCTTAATCCTATCCAGACCAGTTTCATTCATATCCCTAGTTGAAATCTGATCCTTTTTTCAAGTTTTGAGGCAGTTCCTGTATGGGGTACTGGTCACTTTCATAGCTTCAAAGCTCTAATTCTGAGTCTCAGGTATCACATAAGTACCCAAAGTTTCTGGGAAAGACCAGGTTATACACAAACAGCTCAGTATCTCAGAATTTAAAATTAACAGTTACACCTCAAGAATATATGTGCCTGCCATAAAAGCTTACAGTCTAGGACCCTCTACAATAAGCCCCAATTTGATGATCCATGCTCTCAAGTTTAGTTCACTGAATTTTAATTTTTTTTCCTTTTTCTTTTTGAATTTTTATATTATAGTTAGACCATATGATTGAGGTATGATAATATTTGTCTCTTTTTCCTGACATTTCATTCAACATACTGTTGTTAAGGTTCATTCACCTAGTTCATGCCTACAACATCAATCTTCTTGTGGCCGCACATTAGTCCATTGGATGTATACACCATACTTCCAATTCCTCAATCATTTCTATTCCTCAATTGTTGTACCCTTAGGTCACCTTCATTCATTGTGGATCAGGAACACTGCCATCATAAACACCAGTGTGTAAATGTCCATTCGTATCTCCACATTCAGTTCAGCTGGGTATATACAGAGCAAACGGGTTTCAGGATCATATGGCAAATCTACCCCTAGTCTCCTGTGGAACCACCACACTGCCATCCAAGGGGCTACACATCTCATTTCCCTACTGACAGTGAATAGGAGCATCTCTTTCTCTGCATTTTCTCCAGACCTTCTCTCTGTTCATTTTTAAACAGTTTTATTCACACATCACACAAGCCTGACTAAGTGTATTGACATATCTTCATCACTATATTCTATCTGAGGACATTTCCTTTCCTTCCACAAAGAATCCATACCCCTTTCCCAATCACCTCACCTGCCTGTTAACATTTAATTTTGGTATAATGCCTTTGTTACATTCAGTGGAAGCATATTGCAATATTACTGTTGAATATAGACCCTAGCTTACATTGATTGTACTTTTTCCCATATACCATCTATTTTCAACACCCTGCAATAATAGCATTCACTTGTTCTCCCTCATGCACAAACATTTTTAATTTGTACATTTAATCACTATTATTGTGCACTCTAGGCATTTCTAAATTATAGCATCTCAGTCTCAATCTCTATCTTTCCTTCTGGTTTTATATATGCCCCCAACCCTTCTCCCTCTATCATACTAACATTCAGTTTCATTTAGTATACTTATATTATTGTGCTACTGTCAGGTACTGTTATGCTATGTATTTCTAAATTTTTGCACTCAGTCTTGTTGCACAATCTGCATTCCTTCTGCACCCAATTGCCCAATCGCTACCCTTTATCTATCTCCTGCTAACCTGTGTTCTTAATTTTGATTATCCAAGATCACTCGTTAATGTTAGTTCATATTAGTGAGACCATACTATATTTGTCCTTTTGTTTTCGGCTAATTTCACTCAGCATAATGTCTTCAAGGTCCATCCATGTTGTTACATGCTTCATGACTTTATTCTCTCTTACAGCTGTGCAATAGTCCATCATATGTATCTATCACAGCTTGTTTAGACACTCATCCATTGTGTTGGTTTGAAAGGATGTATGTACCCTAGAAAAGCCATGTTTTAATCCTAATCCCGTTTTGTAAAGGCAGCCATGTCTTCTAATTCTTATTCCGTATTGTATGTTTGAAACTGTAATTAGGTCATCTCCATGGAGATGTGATTTAATCAAGAGTAGTTGTTAAGCTGGATTAGGTGGAGGCATGTCTCCACCCATTTGGGTGGGTCTTGATTAGTCTACCGGAATCCTGTAAAAGAGGAAACATTTTGGAGAAAGCGAGATTCTGAGAGAGCAGAACTATGTAGCCATGAGAAGCAGAGTCCACCAGTCAGCGCTCTTTGGAGATGAAGAAGGAAAATGCCTCCTAGGGAGCTCCATGAAACAGGAAGCCAGGAGAGAAAGTTAGCAGATGACACCGTGTATGCCACGTGCCTTTCCAGATGAAAGAGTAACCCTGACCGTGTTTGCCATGTGCCTTCTCACTTGAGAGAGAAACCCTGAACTTCATCAGCCTTTTTGAACCAAGGTATCTTTCCCTGGATGCCTCAGATTGGACATTTTTATAGACTTGCTTTAATTGGGGCATTTTCTTGGCCTTAGAACTGTAAACAAGCAACTTATTAAACTCTCAGCTAGCAAACTAGAACATCCATTGATGGACATTTGGGCTGTTTCTAACTCTTGGCAGTTGTAAATAATGCTGCTATAAACATTGGTATGAAAATGTCCACTTGTGTCCTTGCCCTCATGTCCTCTGAATAGATACCTAGCAATGGGACTGCTGGGTCATATGGCAAATCTATACTTAGCTTCCTGAGGAACCGCCAAACTGCCTTCCAGAGCAGTCATAACATTTTACATTCACACCAATAATGGATAAGTGTGCCTCTTTCTTCACATCCTCTCCAGCGCTTGTTGTTTTCTGCTATTTTTTTATAATGACCATTCTAGTGGGTGTTAGATGCTATCTCATTGTCGTTTTCATTTACAGTTCCATAATAGCCAGTGAAGTTCAGCATCTTTTCATGTGCCTATTAGCCATTTGTATTTCCTCTTCTGAGAAGTATCTATTCATGTCTTCTTCCCATTTTTAAATTGGGTTGTTTGTCTTTTTGTTGTTGAGTTGAAGAATCTCTTCATATATTCTGGATACTAAACCCTTATCTGATATGTGGTTTCCAAATATTGTCTCCCATTGTATAGGTCGCCTTTCTACTTTCTTTTTTTTTCAACAAAAAAGATACATGGGACTACATCAAAATTAAAAACGTTTGTGCATCTAAGGACTTAATCAAGAAAGTAGAAAGACAACCTACAGAATGGGAGAAAATATTTGGAAATCAAATATTGATGAGGGTTTCATATCCAGAATTTATATTAAAAAAGTATACAACACAACAACAAAAAGACACATAATTCAGTTTAAAAACGGGAAAAAAATGACTTGAATAGACATTCCTCCAAAGAAGATATACAAAGACCAATAAGTACATGAAAAGATGCTCAAAATCATTAGCCATCAGTACAATGCAAATAAAAAGTATAGTGAGATACTGTGATTGTTAAGCTCATTTGTCAACTTGCCTAGGTAATGGTGTCCAGTTTGGTCAAGCAAGCACTGGCCTGATTGTTACTGTGAAGATAGTTCATGGATTTATAGCATCGGTAAGTTGATTTATTCTATGGCAGTTCTCCTTTTAAGACCTTCTATTGATTGGATGAGGCTTCTCTATTGCAGAAGGCAATCTCCTCAGTTTTTTGTAGATGTACACAGCCTTTTTACTTTCTTGAGAAATGTCTTTAATGCACAAAAGTGTTTAATTTTGAGGAGTTCCCATTTATTTATTTATTTCTTCAGTGTTCATGCTTTGGATATAAAAGCCAGGAAACTACCTCTTATTAAAAGTTTTATAAGATATTTCCCTTTATTTTCTCCCAAAAGTTTTATGGTCTTAGCTCTAATGTTTAAGTTTTGGATCCGTTTTGAGTTACTATTGTACAAGGTGTGAGATACGGATCCTATTTCATTCTTTTGCCTATAGATATCCAGTTCTCCAAGCACCATTTACTGAAGAGGCTGCTGTGTCTCAGGTGATTTGGCTTGACCACTTTATCAAAGATCAAGTTTCCATAGATGAGAGGGTCTATATCTGAACACTCTATGTGATTCCATTGGTCAGTATATCTATCTTTATGCCAGTTCCATGATTTTTGACCACTGTAGCTTTATAATATGCTTTAAAGTCAGGTAATGTGAAGCCCCCCCACCTCATTTTTCTTTCTCAAGTTATTTTTAGCTATTCAGGCCACCCTGCCCTTCCAAATAAATCTGGTTATTGGTTTTTCTATTTCTGCAAAGTAAGTTTTTGGGATTTTAATTGGTATTACATTGAGTCTATAAATCAATTTGGATAGAATTGACATTTTAACTATATTTTCTTTTCCAATCCATGAACACAGTATGCCCTTCCATTTATTTAGGTCTTCTATGATTTCCTTTATCAGTTTCTTGTAGTTTTCTGTGTATAAATCTTTTAAATCCTTAGTTAAATTTATTCCTAAATATTTTATTCATTTGGTTGTTATTGTAAATGGATATTTTTTTCTTGATTTCCTCCTTAAATTGCTCTTTACTAATGTATAGAAGCGCTTCTGTTTGTTGGGTGTTGCTCTTGTATCATGCCACTTTGCTGCACTCATTTGCTATTCTAGTAGCTTTGCTGTGGATTTTTTGGGATTTTTGACATATGGTTATCATCTGCAAACAATCAGAGTTTTATTTATTCCATTCCAATTTGGAAGCCTTTTACTTCTTTGCCTTGTCTAATTGCTCTGGCTAGAACTTCCAGCACAATGTTGAATAACCATGGTATTAGCGGACATCCTTGTTTTGTTCCTGATCTTAGGGGGAAAGCTTTTAGTCTTTCCCATTGAGGATGATGTTAGCTGTGGGCTTTCATATATTCCCTTTATCATGTTGAGGACATTCCCTTTTATTCCTATCCTTTGAAGTGTTTTCATCAAGAAAAGATGCTGAATTTTGTCAAATGCCTTCTCTGCATCAATCGAGATGATAATGTGTTGTTCTGCTTTGATTTGTTGATATGGTGTATTACATTAATTGATTTTCTTATGATGAACCATCCTTGCATATGTGGAATAAATCCCACTTGGTCATGGTGTATGATTCTTTTAACGTGGTGCTAGATTCTATTTGTAAGTATTTTTTTGAGGATTTCTGCATCTATATTCATTAGAGAAATTGGTCTGCAATTTTCTTTCTCGTAGTATCTTTATTTGGCTTTGGTATAAGGTTGAGGTTGGCTTCACAGAATGAATTAGGTTGCTTTCTATCCTCTTCAATTTTTTTGAAGAGTTTGAGCATGATTGATATTAATTCTTTCTTGAATGCTTGGTAGAATTTACATGTGAAGCCATCTGGCCTTGAAATTTTCTTTTATGGGAGCTTCTTGATGACTGATTCAATCTCTTTATTTGTGATTGGTTTATTGAGGTTGTTTATTTCTTCTTGAGTCAATGTTGGTTATCATGTCTTTCTAGGAAGTTGTCCATTTCATCTACTTGGTCTAGTTTTTAGCATATAGTTGCTCATAGCATCCTCTCATTATGTCCTTTATTTCTGTGAGGTCAGTGGTTATGTCTTCTCTTCCATTTCTGATTTTATTTATATGCATCCTCTCTTTTTCTTTTTGTCAACCTAACTAAAGGTTCATCTATTTGATTGATTTTCTCAAATAACCAAATACTGTTTTTGTTGATTTTTTTGACTTTTTTCATGTTCTCAATTTCCTTTATTTCTACTCTAATCATTATTTCTTTACATTTGTTTGCTTTGGAGTTAGTTTGCTGTTGTTTCTCTGGTTTTTCCAAGTGAACAGCTAATTTCCTGATTCTTGCTCTTTCTTTTTTTAAAATACTGGCATTATAAGGTAATAAATTTCTGTCTTAACACTGCCTTTTCTGCATCCCATAAAAATTTTAATATGTTGTGCTTTCATTTTCATTTGCCTCAAGATATTTACTAATTTCTCTTGCAATTTCTTCCTTTACCCACTGGTGGTTTAAGAGTGTGTTGTTTAGCTTCCATATGTTTGTGAATTTTCTGGCCCTTCACCTGTTCTTGATTTCCAACTTCATTCCATTATGAAGTGAGAAAGTGTGTTGCATTATTTCAATATTTTAAAATTTATTTACACTTGCTTTGTGACCCAGCCTATGGTCTATCCTTGAGAATGATACAGGTGCACTTGAGAAAAATGTGTATCCTGCGGTTGTGGGATGTAATGTTCTGTAAATATCTGTTAAGACTAGTTCATTTATTGTATTATTCAAATTCTCTGTTTCCTTATTGATCCTCTGTCTAGAAGTTCCATCCATTGATGAGAGTGGGAAACTGAAATCTCAAACTATTATGGTAGAGGTGTCTACTTCTCCCTTCAGTGTTATTAGTGTTTGTCTCATGTATTTTGGAGGACTCTGGCTCAGAGCATAAATATTTATGATTGTTATGTCTTTTTGTTGAATTGTTCCTTTCATTAAACACAGTGTCCTTCTTTGACTCTTTTAATTGCTTTACATTTGAAGTCTAATTTGTCAGATATTAGTATAGCTACTCCTGCTCTGTTCAATTGTTGTTTGCATGAAATATCTTTTCCCAAACTTTCACTTTCAACATATTTTTGTCCTTGGTATAAATTGAGTCTTCTGTAGATAGCATATAGATGGATCCTCTTTTTTAATCCATTCTGCCAGTCTGTGTCTTTTGATTGGGGAGATTAATTCATTAACATTTAGTGTTATTACTGTAAAGGCAGTACCTTCTTCTACCATTTTGTCTTTTGGATTTTATGTGTTATACCTATGTTTTCCTCTTTTTATCTTTATTGCTATTGTTCATTTCTACACTCTTCTCCAGACCTCTCTCTCGCACCTTTTCCTGTCTATTGTAGTGCTCCCTTTAGTATTTCTTGCAGTGCCAGTCTCTTGCTCACAAATACTCTCAATGATTTTTTTTCTGAAAATGTTTTAATTTCCCCCTCATTTTTGAAGGACAATTTTGCTGGGTATATACTTCTTGGTTGGCAGTTCTCTTTTAGAATGTTAAAAATATCATACCTCTGCCTTCTTGCCTCCGTGGTTACTGCTGAGAAATCCACACATAGTCTTATTGGGCTTCCCTTGTATGTGATGGATTGCTTTTCTCTTGCTGCTTTCAAAATTCTCTCTCTCTGTTTGACATCTGACGGTCTGATTAGTATGTCTTGGAATATGTCTATTTGGATCTATTCTGTTTGGGGTACACTGCAATTCTTGAATCTGTAATTTTATGCCTTTCATAAGAGATGGGAAATTCTCAGTGACTATTTCCTCCATTAGTCTTTCCCCTCCTTTTCCCTTCTCATCTCCTTCTGGGACACCCAGAACACGTATATTCATGTGCTTCATGTTGTTATTCATTTCCCTGAGACCCTGCTCATATTTTTCCATTCTTTTCCCTATCTTTCCTTTTGTGTGTTGGATTTCATATATCCAGTCTGCTATTTCACTTATCCTTCCTTCTGCCTCTTCAAATCTGTTGCTGTAGGTTTACATTGGTAATTTTTTTGTCTCTTCTACATGCCTTTCATTCTCATAAGTTCTGTGATTTGTTTTTTAAACTTCCAATTTCTTCTTTTGTTCACCCATAGCCTTCTTTATATCCTTCCTCAACTCGTTGATTTGATTTTTGATGAAGTTTTCCATGTTTGTTTGAACATCTTGAATTAGTCATTTCAACTCCCATATCTCATCTGAATTGTTGGTTTTTGCCTTTGACTGGGACCATATCTTTGATTTCCCAAGTATGACTCATTATTTTTTTGCTGGCATCTAGACATTTGATTTCCTTAATTAGTTTATTTTGGAGGTTGTTTTCATTCTTGTATCTAGGATTTTCTTGCTTCATGTCTCTGTTCTTTATCTGTTCTTTGACATTCAGTTCAACTTATTCTGGATTTCTGGCATAGGTTCTGTTTAACTTTCAGAGTTTTTCAGTTCTTGTTTTTCTGTTACTTCCCTGCCTATAAGTTCCCTCTTTTCTTCTTTGAGATAGTCTCCTCAGATATTATAGACCCCAGCCAGATTTTCCCAGACCAGACTGGCCTATCCAGAGGAAAGAGTCACCAGCATCAGTTTTCCCTGAGGCTGAGACTCAGCATGTTGTCAGACTTTCCTAAGGAGCCTCTAGGTGATGTTTTCCCTATCTTGCCCAGCATGTGCACTTTTCTGCCTGTATCTTCCCACCAGTGCAATGTGATGCAGTAGCTTTAATTTCATCAGACTCTCCATGCCAGGGTGACATTGAAATAGAGGAGAGGTTATAGGTTGGCATTAATTGCTTCAGTTTTCCAGTCCCTGGGGCCTGAATTCCTTGAGGGAGGGATTCCACTTGAACTGGGTCCCATCTGTTTTCTTAGGAAAAGTGGTACAGCCTTTAAGACATTAAATCCTTTCACCTGACTAGTTACTTTGTCTCTCAGAGGAAGTTAATTCTGCCCTTGCCTGGGGCAGAGCTGGTGCCTGAGAAGGCTTCCAGTTTTATCTAATGAGCTGTTAAGTTATAGAAACAAAGCAAACAAAGCAAGTTCTTTTCAGAGCAGGACCCCTGATCCTGATTGGTCAATCAAGAGCTTAAGTTGGTATGTGGCTTTATGTATCTCCAGGCTCTATGTGCCCCCCTCACCTTATTAGGGTCCAGTCCTTTTTCATTATTTTGTGCTGTCTGACTCAAGAAGCCTCAGGTTTATTTTTTTCTTTTTTCCATCAGCCCTCACCCTTCTCTGCTGGGACAAAAAGTCCTTGTACCTTTAGTGCTTATTCCAGGTTTATCTGTGCGGGGGGCCTATTTTCAGTAGTCAGAATTTGTTACTTAGTTTCACAATTGAAGCTCAGTTGAACTACGCCTTTGCTGCTAGTAAAGTCTATTTTTTTTTCTTGAGGAACCAGGCTGCTATGCCCATGGGGGAGGGCACTGGCCTCCATGGCTTAGGGGACATACAGTTCTGAGTGGGGTCTCAGCTGGTCCAGCTTATCTAGAGTGTTGTACAATGTGTGTCCAGTCACTGATGTAGCCCGAGCAGTTGTTCTGTATTATTCCTAGCTATTTACTAGCTGCTCTGGAGGACAAACTAAATTCCACACCTCCCTAAGCTGCTATCTTGCCCCACCCTACTGGTGATCCCTAGGTGTTCTTTGGGATTGGCAGGAATGCTTTTGGTTGGAGTTTGGCAAGTTATGATAGGTAGCAATGTCTAACTGAAGCTTTCATAATAATAACCTACAGAGTAGCCTCTCAGTTCTATTTGAACTCTCTCAACCACTGATACCTTATTTGTTACGCATATTTTCCCCCTTTTGGTTAGGATGGCATTGTCAATTCCACAGTGCCAGGGCCAGACTCATCCCTTGGAGTCATCTCCCATTCCACCAGGGAGACTTTCATTCCTGGGTGTCATGTCCCATGTAGGGGGAAAGGCAATGATTTCATTTGCAGAGTTGGGCTTAGAGAGAGAGAGACCATGTCTGAGCAAAAAAAAAAGAGGTCCCCTGGAAGTAACTTTTGGGCATACCTATAAGTAGGCTAAGCTTCTCTGCTATATACATAAGCTTCACAAGAGCAAGCCTTAAGATCAAAGGTTTGACTTATTGATTTGGGTGCCTTTAATGTTTAACACAATATCAGAAGTTTCCCCGGTGGTAAAATTTAATAGTTCCATACATTTTCTCCCATGTCTCAAGGATCTATGCTAATACTTTTTGATTACCTGCTTAATATACTCTGGGATGTATACAAGCATTACATTAAGATATATAGGATTAAAGGCCCTGATTCTTATTCTGGGTTCCTTGTGTTTGGATTGTTTAAATGATCTATCCAGACAGGTTGACAGATTACGTGCTATAGAAAATTTAGGTTCTGGACAAACTAAACATTTCTTCCTTTGGTCTCAAAGAGTACATGAGGTTCTAAAATATAGATAATACCTTCCTTATCCCTGTATTCTGAATTACCATAATCCCAACCTTATCAGCATCATTCTTATGCCTAAATACCAGTTCATATATATATATATATATAATAGCCTCTGAAAATCCAGAATTAACAACTACCACTCCAGACTAGATGTGACTGCTATAAAAGCTTACAATCTAGGTGCCTGTTTCCTATAAATATTTTCTAAATGAGACCATGCAACATTTGCTCTTTTGTTTCTGGCTTATTTTGCCTCACCAGATGTCCCATAGGTACATTCACAATATTGCATGCCTCACAACTTCATCCTTTTTTGCAGAAGCACAATATTCATTCATAGATACACCCCATCATTAGTGTATCTACTTCTCAATCAATGCATCCTTCTGCCACCTCCATTTATTGGGCATCATGTGTAATGTCCAAAGTCAACAGTCCATCAACACTCTCAATTTTAGATAATTTCTTTGTTCCAAAGAGAAAGATAACCAATAAACAAATCCTCACCAAATAGGAAATATAAACTTCCCCTTAACTCATGTCCCTACTCCCCTTATTTACCCCTGGTGTTATTGTGGTACTGTTAATGTTTCCTGTTAAACATAGTCCATAGCATGCAATAGCAGTGTTCCCCCTATACCCTGAACTTATACCTCTTTGTACAAGATTCATACCTTTTTAGTATTTCATGCAAGAAGTTATTTATATTTGAAGTGTTAATCAATGGGACACATGGGTCTATACAACTCCTTTCAATCATGTTCACCTTCAATACGCTAATATTACTAATAGACCTACTAGTGAATCCCCTTCACTTCTATCTACTCCCTTACATTTAAGTTACCACATGAGCTAACCATTCACCCATCTCTAGCTTCCGTGTATCCCTAGATCCCCTATATTCTATATTATAAGCCCCTGATTTTACCTTTACCATGGTCATAAAAGGGAATCATACAGTATCTATCCTATTGTGCCTGGCTTATTTCATTCAGCATTATGTCCTCAAGGTTCATTCATATTGTTATGTGCTTCAAGATGTCATTTCCTCTTACCACTGCATAATATTCCATGATTTTGTATTTACCAAATTTTGTTAATCCACTAGTCTGTTGATGGGCATTTGGATTGTTTCCATCTTTTGGCAGTTATGAATAATGCTGCTATGGACATCGGTGTACAAATGTCTATTTGTGTCACTGCTTTCAGCTCTGCTGGGTATATACCGACCAGTGGTATTGCTGGTCAAAGGAAAATCTGATATTTAATTTCCTAAGGAAACACAAAAGTGTCTTACATAGCATAAGTGTCCCACCAGCAGTGGATAAGTGTCCCAATTGCCCCACATCCTCTCCAACATTTGTAGTTTCCTGTTTGTTTAATAATAGCCATTCTTATAGATTAAGTGGTATCTCATTGTAGTCTTGATCTGCATTTCCCTTATAGCTCATGAGAATGAGCATCTCTTTAGGTGCTTTCTAGCTTTCTGTATTTTCTCTTCAGAAAAATGCCTATTCATATCTTTAACCCATTTTATACTTGGGTTGCTTGTTCTTTTGTTCTTAAGTTGTATGATTTCTTTATGTATACAGGATATCAAACATTTATCTGATGTGTGATTTCCAAATATTTTCTTTCATTGAGTTGGCTGCCTCTTCACCTTTTTGACAGTCTTTTGAGGCACAAAAGTATTTGATTCTGAGGAGTTCCTATTTATCCATATTTTCTTTTATTGCTTGTGCTTTATGTGTCATTTATTAAGCTATCTCTTATTATCAAGTCTTGGAGATATTTCCTTACATTTTCTTCTAGGAGCTTTATGGTACTGGTTTTCTTACATTAGGTGTTTCATCCACTTTGATTTAATTTTTGCATATTCTGTAAGATATGGGCTTTCTTTCATTTTTTGGTTATTGATATCCAGTCCTCCCATGCCCATTTATTGAAAAGACTGTTTTGTCCCAGGTCTGTGGGACAAAACCTTGTCAAAGATTAGCCAAACATAGATTTGGTGGTCTATTTCTGCACTCTCAATTCGAGTCTATTGGTCAATAGTTCTATCTTTGTTCCAATACAATGTTGTTTTGACCACTGTGGCTTTATAATAAGTTTTAAAATCAGAAAGTGTTAATTGTACCAATTTGTTCTTCTTTTCTCAGATGCTTTTAGCTATTCGGTGTCTCTTTCCCTTCCAGATGAATTTGGTAACTTGCTTTTCCAAGTTTCAAAGTTTGTTGTCGGACGTTTGTTCGGTACTGCATTGAATCTATGGATCAATTTAGGTAGAACTGACAACTTAACTATATTTAGCTTTCCTATTCATGATCAGGAAAGGTCTTTCCATGTATTTAGATCTTTTTTTTTTAATTTCCTGTAGCAATGCTATATAGTTTTCTGTGTAAAAGTCCTTTAGATCCCAGTTAAGTTCATTCCTAGATACTTGATTAATTTAGCTATTATTTTGAACGGAATTTTTCCCTTAATTGACTCCTCAATTCGGTCATTGCTTGTGTATAAAAACATTACTGATTTTTGCACATTAATTTTATATCCTGCCAACTTGCTGAATTTGTTTATTAGCTCAAGCAACTTTGGTGTAGGTTTCTCAGGATTTTCCAAGTACAGTATGATGTCACCTGAAAATAATGAAAGTTTTACTTCTTCCTTTCCAATTTGGATGCCTTTTATTTCCTTTTCCTACCTGATTATTCTAACTAGAGCTTCTAGTACAATGTTGAGTAATAGTGGTGACAGAGGGCTTCCTTGTCTCATTCCTTATCTTAGGAGGAAAGATTTCAGTTTCTCCCCATTGAATACAATACTGGCTCTGGGCTTGTCATATATGTCCTTTATCATATTGATATATATGATATCATATTTGATTACTACCTTTTCAAGTACTTTTACAGAAAGGATGTTGAATGTTTTTCTGCATCAATCAAGATATCCAAACGAGTTTTTCTCTTTCAATTTCTTAATGTACTCTATTATATTAATTGATTTTCTTGTGTTGTGCCACCCTTGAATTCCTGAAATAAACTCCATTTGGTCATGGTGCATGATATTTTTAATGTGTTGTTGGATTCTATTTGCTAGTATTTTGATAAGAATTTTTGCATCTATGCTCATTCAGTAGATTGGCCTGTAGTTTTCTTTACTTATAGCATCTTTAACTGGTTTTGGTAGTAAAGTGATGTTAGCTTCATAAAATTTGTTAGGTAGTTTTCCTTTTTCCTCAATTTTTTGGAAAAGTTTGAGCAGAACTGGTGTAGTTCTTTTAGGAATGTTTGATAATATTCCCCTGTGAAACAATCTGGCCCTGGGCTTTTATTTGTAGGAAGATTTTTGATGACTGCTTGAATCTCTCTACTTATGATTGGTTTGTTGAGATCTTCTATTTCTTCTTGAGTCGGTGTAGCTTGTTAATGTTTCCAGGAATGTGCCCATTTCATCTCAGTAGTCTAGTTGGTTGCATATAGTTGTTCATAATATCCTCTTACAATTTTTTTTTGTTTCTTCAAGTTCTGTGTAATGACCCCCCCTCATTTCTGATTTTGCTTATTTGCGCCCTCCCTATTTTTTTCTTCATCAGCCTTGCTAGTGACCCATCAATTTTATTGATTTTCTCAAAGACCCAACTTTCAGTTTTATTGATTCTCTCTATTGTTCTTTTGTTCTCCCATTCATTTGACTCTGCTTTAATCTTTGTTATTTCTCTTCTTCTATTTGCTTTAGGGTTAGTTTGCTGTTCTATCTCAAGTTCCTCCAAGTGAGTAGTTAAGTCCTCTATTTTTGCTCTTTCTTCTTTTCTAATTTTGGCATTTAGGGCAGTAAATTTCACTCTCAGTACAGCCTTTGCCACATCCTTTGAGTTCTGATATGTGTATTCTCATTTTCCTTCATCTCCAGGTAGCTACTGATTTCTGCAGCAATTTCTTCTTTAACCCACTGTTTGTTGAAGAGTGTGTTATTTAATCTCCATATATTTCTGTAAATTCTCATTCTTTGGTGGTTATTGATTTCCTGCTTCATTTCATTGTGGACAGAGAAAGTGCTTTGAATAATTTCAATGTTTTTAAATTTATAAAAACTTGTTTTGCGCCCCAGCATATGATTTATCCTGAAGAATGTTCAATGAGCTCTAGAGAAGAATGTATATCCTTGTATTTTGGGGTGTAACAGCCTATATATGTCTGTTACGTCTGATTCATTTATCAAATAGTTTAAATTCTCTATTTCCTTGTTGATCCTCTGTCTGGTTATTCTATCTGTAGAGAAGAGTGGGGTTTTGACGTCTCCTACTATTATTGTTGAAATATCTATCGCTCCCTCCAGTTTTGCCGATGTCTGTCTCATGTACTTTGGAGCTCCTTGATTGAGAGCATAAATGTTTATGATTGTTGTTTCTCCTTGGTGAATTGTTCTTTTTATGAATATATAGTGTCTTTCTTTGACTCTTATGATGTCTTTATATTTAAAGTCTATTTTGTCTTGGATTAGTAATAGCTACTCCTGCTTTCCTTTTGTTACAGCTAGCATGAAACACCTTTTTCCATCCTTTCACTTTCAATCTATTTGTATCCTTGCTCCTGAGATAAGTGTCATATAAGCAGCACATAGCTGGATTATATTTCATAATCCATTATGCCAATCTGTATCTTTTAATTGGTAAATTTAGTCTGTTAGTATTCGAAGTTATTACTGTAAAGGAGTTTCTTGAATCCACCAGCTTATCCTTTTATGTATTTATTTTTTGTTATGTCCTTTATAAGAGTTGGGTAGTTTTCTCCCATTATGTCCTCAACTAATCTTCTTAGCCCTTTACTTGTCTCTTCTCCTTCTGGGATACAGATGATTCTATTTCTGTGTTTTGTTTTGTCCATCATTTATCTGACAGGCAGCTCAAATTTTTCCATCTTTTTTCCCTTTTGCTGTTTTGTGTGTTTGAAATCAGTGGTTCTCTCCCTTAGTTCACCTAATTATTTCTTCTGCTTCTTCAAATCTGCTGCTGTGTATCTCTCAGATATTTTTAACTTGGTCTACAACATCTTTAATCTCTGTGATAGTGGCTGTTTTTCTATTTAGTGTTTCAAATTCTTTTTTATGCTCTTCTACTGTCTTCTCATTGTCCTTTATGTCATTACCCATCCCGTCAATTTTTTTCTTCTTTTTAATTTTCCATCAACTTTATTTAATATTTGATGAACATCTTTGATTAGTTGTTCCAAAGTCTGATGGACTCTAACTTGGTCATATAACCCAAAATAAGATGGGCTATAATTTGATCATATAGCCTATCTGCATATTCATATGCTTAGTGATCTTCTCTTGCCTTTGAGGGCTGTAAACATCTAGATAGGATTACTTTGGAAGTTGATTTCACTCAGTTGTCCAAAGTTTAGTATTTTCAGCATGAATGTAAAGCAAGATGTGGAGCATGTAGGGGTATATCTATGCAGTGACGGATTTTGGTGCAGGTATAGGCATGGGTTCGGGACGCTATGCTGATACTTGTGAGCATGGGTTGCAGGCACACAGTTGTGGAGGTACAGTGCAAGGCCTATGGAGGCGGGGTGCAGCTCAGGCAGGCCTTGGAGTGCAGGAGCAGGGTGCAGCATGGGGGACAGTGGGATGTGACTGGGAGGGGGGCTGTGCAGATGCATGGGGGCCGGTTTGCAGGCAGGCTATGGGTGGGCACATGGAGCGTGGGACTTATCTGTATCAGGATATGGGGTATGGGTCACTGAAGTTGGGGCACAAGGTGACAGGCAAGGATGTGTCCTTGTGCAGGGGGAGGAGTCCAGGGGTTCAGGATGCAGTTGTGTGAGCATGTAGACCTGAGTCACAGGTTGCAGGGGTTGTAGGACGTGGGTCGGGGGTGGTGATGATGAGTAGGCCAGGCCTTGGCGTGGGTGCACAGGTATAGGGAAGGTGGGAGGGGTGAAACACATTTCCTCGGCAGGGGCTACGTAGCATAGAGGTACACATGAGCACCTGCCAGTTGTGGGAGCAGGGCATTTGTGCGGGAGGTGGGGCAAGGGTGTGCACGTGTGTGGAGCAAGGGACTGGGGTGCAGGGGTCAAGAAGTCAGAGTGCACAGAGGCATAGGCTCCTGGCACGGATGATGTGGCTTTGAACGTACATGTGTCTGGTGGGTAGAGCCCTAGTGTGAGGGGGTGCACAGAGCTCAGGGGCAGCAGGCCAAGGTCGATCTGTGTAGGTTGGAGGCAGATTGACCCAGATGCGCAGGCCAGTGCTTGTCCAGAGCTGGAGGGCATGACAGGGGTACGCGTGTGCATGCACAGATATGGTGGGGCTGGATGCTGATGTACTTATTCGCAGAGCTCAGTAGGGTGGGATGGGATTGCATGACTGTATGGGCTGGGGCAGGAGGTGGCCCAAGCATGACAGTGAGCACCCCCGCAGCTGAGATTTGCAGGCAATGGCCTGCAGGAGGCAGGCCAGGGAGGTGGTATTGTGTGGGCATCTTGGGAAGAGTAGGTCAAAACTGTGCACTTGCGCTGAAGAGGTGGGTCAGGCTGCCCCAGCAGACCCTTGGGCGGGGCGGG